>PITA01017016.1:0-44668 GCA_004023965.1 Spilogale gracilis | reverse complement strand
TTCCCTATCCTGACACAGTTTAGAAGCTCATTTAAATGGAAAACAAGGCTTAGATATTAAGTTACAGAAAAAGGCAAGGCAGAACAATTTTGAATGATAAATCACGGAATACACTTTACACGTGCTCTAAGTAAGGAAGGAATAATTCTCTTTGACTATAGCTACCGGAAATGAATGGATCACAATATCGGAAAGATTTTAATCCTTCTCAATAACTGCTATTATTACCATTTCTAACTTCCAAGTGAGGAGACTGAGACTTGGGAGGACAAATATCTTGTCAGTTTTCTCTCAGTTATTAGATGTCAGAGCTGAAATTTTAGCCCAAGCCCTTCTGATCCCCAAACCTGAGATCTTTCGCATCGCAATGAGTAACATCGAAGAGGTTATAACGGCTGTTACTAGTTGTGATTTCAACCGACGAGAACGCCCCCTAACGCCCCAAACTCCACTACTTTGCACGAATCCTAGGAAACACCACGATTAGAGCAATGATCCTAAAGTGAGCTCCACGGGGTTTTGGGGCGTAAATTCATGGGAAAGGGAACATAAACCCTTGTGAGTATTCTCCACCCTGCGCACAGCCCTACTTTTGACAGTTGGACGAAGGTGACGCGTGCGGCCAGCGCCATAGTCACTGAGAAAGGTGAACACCAAGGAAGAGGTAAGTGGAGACGCTCAAGATGTACCTCTTCCATGACACAGCGCCGGCCTGGTCGCAAGGAGAATGAATAGGGGAGGAGGAAAATCTACTTCCTTGCCCTCCTGAGGCCCTCTGGGAAAAGACCTCCGTGGACTTATCCCTGGGTCGCCCAGTGGCCAGGACGAGAGCCCAGGCGTTGTCTGCGTGTGGGCTCTAGATCCTGGGAGGAAAGAACTGCGTGGGCGGTGCAGCGCTCCCGCGGGTCGCGGCTGGTGGCACCTCACCTAGGCGCTGCAACACACGAACCGCCGGCACTCTGCGCCCAGGCCGTGGCGCCAAGTATTCAGCGCAGTGAAGGGGTGGCAGGGGGAACAAACGTGGGCTGCCCCCCAGGCGACATCACAGCCATCGCACGGTGTGTTAGTTTACGAGACGCTCCCACGCTCCCCTTATGTAATGACCGCGCAAACGCTACTCTCGCTGTCATCTCACCTCTCCAGTTCTTGTATTGCGGGACATAGTAGTATTTGTTCCCAAACTGGTCTGTGCCTACTTGCTGCTTCGCTTCCTTTGACACTGCTCTCCATAAGGCTCGGAACAAATCCCGAGACCAACCCATGCTATTCGCCGGGATTTAAGCACGAATCGCAGCCGGATCCGCCACGACCGAAACACTAAGGCTCGCCAGCCGCGGACTCTGCCCACCCACCCCTTCCTCACGCCCTTTTAGTAACGACGTTCACCATTGGTCGGATGGCACTTTGCTTGACCAATAGGAGACTCCACTGTTACAGCCGGCCTCCGAGCTCTGTCATGGCGGCGCCCAGTTTTCGGGACGGTGTGAAGGAGCGGGATGTTAGGGTTTTTATTAGCGAGACAGGCCGGTTTGGACGACCCCCTTCGCCTCCGGAGAGCGGAGTCCACACGGAGGTAAAGAAAACCTTACTTTTTTTTTCTCAAACAAGTTATTTAAAATGACCATTTTCTGTGTTACTCTAGCCTCCCACTTTTCCCACCTCATTATCACTTTACTTCCACCAAACTAGACTTTAATTTCTTCTGCGCTGTGGCTTGCGAAAATAAGGTACTTCTACACATACCTGTAGGCTGATGGGTGCGCACGCGGCTTTCGGGGAAGATACTTTAGTTTTATCTTATTCCTTTCCCCTCACTTCACATTTCCTCCCCACTCCCCAAGGAATAACTACTCTCCAAGGATTCTTTCATTCATTCAGTCGACACATTTACGAGCATTTGTTTGCCAAGCATTGTGTTAAGGACAGATCATAGGCCAGGAATTGACGAAAGTTTACCATAACTGGAGCAGACAAGGGGGCCCCTTGACAAGAGATGAAGCTGGATATATAGTCTGGCGCTAGGTGAGAAAGAGCCTTGTGTGCTTATGAAGACGTATGAAGATGAGGAAAAGGTGACAATTACTGAATTTTATCTGCTGCTTGGAGAATGGATTGAGGTTGATCCAAGAGTGAGAGCCAAGTTAGGTAACTGTTTCAGTTGTCCAGAAGAGAGCAGATGGAAGCCTGGGAAATGGTGGTTGGGTCGAAAAAAGTAAAGATATTAAAAAAATATATGTATATATGAAAGAATCAACCAGCCATGTAAGTTGGTTAAATATAGAATGATGAAAAGAGAGGAGTCAACAGTGATTAACCAGGGGTATGTGCTTTATATGTAGCAGAGTGAATGTAACTTGCCCATATTGACTTTTTCCATATTACTTTTCTTTCTTTCTTTCTTTCTTTCTTTCTCTCTCTCTCCCCCCCCCCCTCTCTCTCTCTCTTTCTTTTTAAAGATTTTATCTACCCATTTGAGAGAAAAAGATCAGGAGGAGGGGGGAGGGCTAGGTGGAGAGAAACAAGCATATTCCCTAGTGAGTGGAGAGCCCTACCCTGGTCTCAATCCCAGGACCCTGAGATCAAGACCTGGGCCACCCAGGCACCCTTTCCTACGTTGCTTTCAAAGATTCTGCGAAGATTTTCACTTGGAGAGAGGAGAACAAAGTTGAATGTACATATCTGATGTTCAGAAGAAATTGAGATATCTTTAATGTGAGATGATACATGAAGTGAGGTGGAGATGAGATCATCCAGGCATTATTTATAGAGCAAGAAAAGTAGTTCAGTGACCAAAAATCTGAGAAACATCAACATTTAAAGTTAGAAAGAAGAAGGGACTGCAAATGAACCGTTGCAGCAAAACCAGGGCAAGAAACTGTCTCATAAACTGAAAGAAGAGGAAGTCCTCATATGTGTCATTTGCTGGCCTTCGCCCTTTTCTTTGCTGTCGGTGGTTCTCCCTCCAGTTACTCTGTTTATCTATTCAATTTATTAACAACTGAAATTGTATTATGTGCATATTTTCTTATAGTATATTGTCTTCTTAACCTCTGTGAGAAAAGAGACATGAGAAAAGAGGCCTAGAAGAGTTTCTGTTAAGTGAATGGCATGCATTCAAGAAGTTTGAGGAATAAAGGAAGAATTAAAAGTGTACATTATATTTAACCAACAGGGTGATCACTGATGGCCTAGGGAAGAGCATTCTCAGGAGAATCATGGGAATAAAAGTAAGATTTCAGTGAGTTGGAGAATGACAGAGAGGAAAAGAGGTAGGAACTGCCAACACCAATGGCCTTTTAAAGAAACTTAAAGGAGAGAAAAGCAGAGTACAGTTGCTTATTGAAAAACTGATGGGTATGATATTTTCTAATATCGCAAAAGAAGAACTCACCTGCTACATTAGTT
Organism: Spilogale gracilis; assembly: GCA_004023965.1. NCBI lineage: Eukaryota > Metazoa > Chordata > Mammalia > Carnivora > Mephitidae > Spilogale > Spilogale gracilis. The sequence continues at coordinate 41,263 of PITA01017016.1, read as the reverse complement.
ACCAGTGGGTGGGTAACAAGTACCCCAAGAATAAGTTTATCATGAAAGGGTAACAAACTAACCACTAAAACTTAGCAGCTTAAAACAAAAGATTTATTATCTCACAAGGAATCTGTGTGTGTCTTAGCTGGGTCTTCTGGCTCAGTCTCTCAGAAGGCTGCAGTGAAGATACTGGCTGGGACTATAGTCATTTCAAGACTTGATTCTGGAAGGATCCACTTCCAAGCTCACTCAAGACAGGTTTTAGTTCTTCCCAGACTTTGGTTTAGAGGTCTCCCTCAGTTCCAGTTATTTTTCATATAGACTGCTCAAATCACAGCATTACAGCTGGCTTTCATCAAAGCAAGAAAGTAAGAGAGCAAGAAAGGGCAAACAAGATGTGAGCTAGATTTCTTTTTTTTTTTTTTAAGATTTTATTTATTTATTTGACAGAGAGAAACACAGCTAGAGAGGGAACACAAGCAGAGGGACTGAGAGAGGGAGGAAGCAGGCTTCCGACTGATTAGAAAGTCTGATGTGGGGCTCGATCCGGGGTCTCCAGGATCATGACCTGAGCCAAAGGCAGTGGCTTAACCAGCTGAGCCACCCAGGTGTCCCGTGAGCTAGATTTCTTATACTCCAACCTCAGAAATGGTATCTCATCAGTTTTGATGTATTTTGTTCCCGAGAAGTGAGTCATTGGGTCTAGCCCACACTCAAGGACTCGAGGAAGGGAAATTACCTGCAAGTGTGAATACCAGGAGGTAGAGACAATGGAAGTCACCTTCTAGGTTCCCTACCACAACTAAAAACAGACAAAAATAATACATTATTGTAATAATCTTTTACCTGTTTTCGGCAAGCAATTTACGTGATATGTTGTGTTCTAAAATGTATCAGACCTACATTTAGTATTACGCTTTTAGAATGGGCAAGTAGGTTTCAGATATTGCATGTAATTTCAACTACATAAGTAAACATTAATTTTTAAAGCACATTTTGATCAGTTTTAAACATGTTTGGGGGTGCATCTACTGTTGGCCCCTGTCCCCACCCCCAGTCAGTGCAGAGTTGGCAGTAATTCCTATTTAGCTCAGTGAGCCACTCTAATAAAAGCATACAGACATATCCAGAGGTTTTTATTTTGGTGAGTTCAAAAACTCAAAATTTATCTTTGTCAAAATTGGTCAATCTCCTCTTGATAATTTGGCTTGTTTCCAAAGTAGTTCTGCAATTCTTCCATTAGGATCAGCAAATTAAACATTGGAAAGTGAATGAACTTGACTGTTAGACCTTTAATTTTAGTGAAAATTGCTGTACTTTTTTGAAAAGCAGCATTATTTTTTCTCTACTAAGTTCAGAAACCTTATCATATCAGTAATAATTCAAATTATGTGAGCTACTGAGGGTCTAAAACACTGAATTTCTCTAGGTTGTTTTAATCCCAAATAGCCCTCCATCTGAGGAAACAACTAAGTATCACTCTTTGTTAAAATTCCATGAACTAAACCTCTTCATTAGAAGAAGTAAAAATTTCAAATAGTGAATGTCTTCTAAGAAGATCACCAGATTAATCCATCAGTGAACAGGCTTAATTTCCTGTGTAAAACATGTTGGTTCCCCCAGCATAACACTTGTGGCAAAAACATTTGGTAATCCCATGCACGTCTCTCCCACCAATTTCTTTATATGCTTATCAAAAATCAGTATTTTCCCCTAATTCCGATAATGCCAGTTTTATTATCTGATTTTGCTATTTTAATAGGAACCAAAGAAATACAAAATCAAAAAGAATTATTATTCTTGAGACACCTGGGTGGCTCAGTCATTGGGTGTCTGCCTTCGACTCAGGTCATGATCCGGGAGTCCTGGGATTGAGCCCCGCATTGGGCTCTCTGCTTATCAGGAAGCCTGCTTCTCCCTCCCTTACTCCCCCTGCTTGTCTTCCTTCTCTAGCTGTGTTTCTCTCTCTTAAATAAATAAATAAAATCTTAAAAAAAGAAAAGGATTATTATTCTTACAAAAACTAAATGGACCACTTTTGAAATAATACAAATTGCTTAAAATACTGTTCAGTGAGGTGTCATTAAGAAAATCATATTATGAAAGACTGAAAGAAATGTGTAAGAGCAGTTTTTTTCAACTTTGCCATACTATTGGAATCACATAGGGTGATTTGGAAAAAATACTTTGGAAAAAGTATTCGTGCCAAAGTTCCAACCCCAGACATTCTGATTTAGTTGGTCCAGGACACTGGATTTCCTTAAAGCTCCCTAGGTGAGTATAATGTATAGCCAGGATTGACAACCATTGCTTGAAAAAGATTCCATATTCAATTGCTTTGCATGTCTGAGATTCCATAGTCTTTTGTTTGGTGTATACCATAAATGTTTACTCAACTAAAATAACAAGTAATGAATAAAACATATATATTTTAATTTTAATTTATTTATTGAGAGAGTACACATGCATGCACACTCTTGCAAGCGGGGGAGGGGCAGAGGGGCACAGGGAGAGGGAGAGACTTTTAAGCAGGGTCTGTGCCCAGTGCAGAGCTTGACACAGTGCCCAATATCATAACCCTGAGTCAAAATCAAGAGTGGGACACTCAACCAAGTAAGTCACCCCAGTTCCCCAAATAAAACATTTTTGAAAGTCATAGAATACACATAGTTACGGGTATGGCTTATAAAAAAAAAGAGGATGAAGTGGCATTCTGTTTAGCATATTAAACTCTACTTCAAACAATTAGCATATAAATATTGAGACAGTCCTTGCTTTGCATAGTATTATACAACTATAAAACTAATTGTGCCTGCCGAAATCTATGGGAAGTAATCTTAATAATCAGTGGATGAGGAACAATTACCATTGTTCTGTGATATTTAAAATTTCTTTGTCAAACAATAAACAGTAAACTTCTGTCAGTCATAAAAATACCCAAGAAATGAAAAAATAGTAAAGCTAATATTAGTACACTGTAATAGAAGACATTAGAAACAATGAGAACTACACTTATTTCTTTGTTTAAAGGAAAACCCACCTGAAATCAAGGATAGTTTGAGTGGCACTGGTCTTCTCATTGTACATCTTCTAATGTAAGTTGAGTAGCTCTTCTATAATTTGTCTAATCATCTTTCTTCTTTCTGAACCAGATTCTAATATTTTGTCCTTCACATTTCAGTGTCATGAAATATCTCTTGAGTGTTTTAATGTGAACGTTTTTGCCAGTGTTATTTCCTCTCAGACATCTTTAGCCTTCTCATCACGAACACCTTTCCTCATTTATTTGGATAAGTTCACTCACCTGCATTGATTTCCTCAGTCTTTCTCTAGAGATTCTCAAATGGCCACAGTGTCAACATTTCCAGTCAGCTATTTCATTTGTAACTCCATTTACATTCCATTTGAGTTTTAGTTCCAGCATTATCACTTAGCATATTTTTGATGCACTTCCATTTTGTTGGTCAGTTCCCTCTTTTCATTATCCATTCTAAAATTTCATATGGGTTTATCTCAGAAGCACAGAACTTTGTAGGCATTGTGTGAATTGAATAACAAATGCACGGTAACCAGTCAACTGCAGACTTTGAAAGAAGTCATGTAAATTGGTCACAAATTATGATGTGCATGTTATTTTTGTATGGATTTGTGGACTGAAGAGCTGGTAGCCAACTTTGTGCTTTATGCTCTTCGTTACAGTTAATATACCATGGTAACTGAATTTTGAACCATATTGTTTAGGGGTCTAGTATTTAAATCACAGTAACTTGCATTCTGTACTTAGTTTGCAAACTGTGCAAAGTGAGGATTGGTTTTATATATATATATATATATTTTTTTTTTTTTTTTAAGATCTTATTTATTTATTTGACAGAGTGAAATGCAGCTAGAGAGGGAACACAAGCACAGGGACTGAGAGAGGGAGAAGCAGGCTTCCCGCCAATCAGGGGCTCAATTCCGGGACTCCGGGATCATGACCTGAGCCGAAGGCAGACGCTTCATGACTGAGCCACCCAGGTGCCCCTGAAATGAAGTGTTTAAGGTAGTGTTTATTTTTAAAGATTCCCCTCATTAAGTGATGTCTTTACTTAACTAAAGAACTACACAGTCCTATTTTATTTAAAGAAAATGTCTACTCTAATTTACCCCAAGTCCTTTGGTGTCAGTGATTAAGGGCAAAGGCATGAATACTGATATGCAAAGGCTACAATTCTTACCCCACTTTTTTTTAGGACTTTCTTGAGGTGTAATTGACATACAGTAAACTGCACAAATTAAACAATTGGATGGGTTTTGGCGTACATAACATACATGCCTTTGAAACCATTACCATCAAAATAACTAATATCCATAAGCCAAAAATTTCATCCTAACTCTTTGTAATGTTTCTTTTTTTTCTTTCCCTGCTTCATGCTGTTCTATTCTAGGAAACCACTCCTCTGCTTACTGTCAGCATAGATTACTTGCATATTGCAGAATTTTATATAAATCATGCTTTGGTTCTTTTCGTTCAGCATAATTATTTTGAAATTTCTCCTTTTGATTCTTTTTTCTGCTGAGGAGTGTTCTGTTCTGTGAATATATCACGGTTTATTTATCCATTCACTTGTTGGTGGACATTTAAATGTTTCCAGTTTGGGACAATTACATATAAAGTTGCTGTGAATGTTCATGTACGAGTCTTTGTGTGGATATATGCTTTTATTTCTCTTGGCTGCATGCCTAACAGTGAAATGACTAGAGCCTATGTTTCACTTTTTAAAAACTGGTAGTTTTCTAGAACCTTAATATTCCCACCAGTGGGGGATGAGAGTGCTGGTTGCTCCATATTTTTGTTTCCCCTTTCTCGTTTTTTGGGGGTTATTTGAACATTATATAATACTCCATTTTAATTTATCTCTTGTGACATCTTGTTATATGATTGTTTTTGGTGGTTGCTTTAGGAATTATAAAATGTCCACTTAACTTTTCATTCTCTGCTTAGAATCAATATTTTACTACTTCGTTTTGTATATCGAAACTTCCTCACTCTTTATCCTCCATCGTATATGTTGTCTCACATATTACATTTACATACATTGTAAGCCCCATCAGATAATGGTAATACGTTTTGTTTTCAGCTATCAAGCAAACTTTAATTGTCAATTATATTTGCCTGGATATTTATCATTTCTGTTGCACTCTCCTCAATCCTGATATCCCAAGTTTTCTTACATCATTTCCCTTCTGTCTGAGCATGAACCAGAATTTCTAACGTGCACATGCATGTACTTAATATGTTCCCAAATTCCAGACTCCCAGAAGAACAGCAGGTATTCATCACAAAGCTCCTTGTTGGCTCCCACATAGTTTAGGTCCAGTGAACCATTTTATCTGGGAATGATGGGAACCCTCCTGAAATTGCAAAAGCAGACAAAGGCCAAACTTACAAGTAGGCCTTTCTAAGGATACTAGTCTCTGGCATGCTATGTTGACACTTTTTTGTACATATTGCCTCCTTCCACACATACCCTGCCCTTGTTTACCTATCCTATTACCCTCTTACTTTCTTTCCTTTAACCCCTTTTAGTTCCTTAAAAATTCAGACCTAAAGTCTAGGTTGGTCAGAAGTAGGCTTTGGATACACAGGCTGGGACTAGATTGGTTTAGAGTGATATTGGGGACCCTGGGCAGGTTGAGGAGGTAGTCTGATTGTGGGGACTTACAAGCCCAGGTGATACGGGTGGTAGGGGAGGCAGGAATCAAACCCCAAGCCTGGTAAGCAATTTACTTGTTGGGGGATAGGGACGGTGTTGGTGATGGGAGATTAATTATGTTTAGTTGTACTGATAGATAAACAAGCATATTAATGATAGTGGGAGCTACATTTCTCACTGTTCAGAGAAAGGAACTCACAGAAGAGGTGATTACCTTTGTCCATGTTTGTATGGTATTTTACTAGTTATAAGAAGCACAGATTACTGTTTCTGAAAAATCATCAAATAGGGGCGCCTGGGTGGCTCAGTCAGTTAAGCATCTGAGTCTTGATTTTGGCTCATGTCAGGATCTCAGGGTTGTGAGATCCAGCCCTGGGGCTTAAGATTCTCTCCTTCTCCCTCTGCCCCCACGCCACCCCCAACTCACACATGCTCTCTCTCTCAAAAAAATGAAGTACAAATGAAAATGAAAAATAGAAAAATACTTTGAGAAGAAATGGGAATTTCATTGGAAAATGTGAAAAGTTATTTTCGGGTGAAATAGTGAAGCTCAAAGATGGCAGAATAGCATAATAGTCTAGAGAGGAAGTGGCAAGAGTTCAGAACCAATTTCAGTCAGTTATTAGATTTATGACCTTGGGCAGATTACTTACATCTTAGTTTTATGATCAGAAAGAGCAGTTACTAATATAACCTACCACCTAGGAAATCCATCACTTCAGATTACCACTTACTATGCTTATTATTACGACTAATCATGGTATCAGCAAATGGTAGCCTCTTAATATTAGCTGTTCTGCTATTGATCAAGGTCAGAAAAGTAGTAAGTGTTAGATTGGATATTTGAACCTAAGGCTTAAACTGTTCCAGAAGACAAAGGCCTGTGTATATCTTTAAGTCAAATATTCGATATGCTAAAGTGATCACTAAAATGTTTAAAATTATTAATACTGCTACTGTGAGGACATAAAAGTATCAGTTTGTATCTTTTCTGGCATTGCACTATTATTTTTTAAAAAATTGAGAAATAGGCTAAAAATTTTCATATAGATAGCATCATGTTGGTCAGTAGTGAATTTAGAAATTATTCTAGTTAAATTAATGTAAATGCTCTTTAACATCCAACAGACTAAGATCTTCTAATAAGACAGTCACTGAGCAGTTACTAGTCATTGTAATGAGCACTTTTCATGTATTAACTCATTTAATCTTAATATTGTCTCCAGAATAATGATGATTTACAGTTATGTAATATCAGAAATTTCATTTATTTTAATTTTGTAAGAGTACTTGTTAATCATCTTTTTATAGATAGTTAATTGGCTTTTTAAAAGTGTGCTGAATTGTTGAACTGAACATACTCATTGTGTTTTACCTATAGGCCTAGAAACCCTTCAGGGAATTTATAAAAAGAAAACTGTAATTTAAGCTTTTGTCCACTAGATGGCCTCAGTTAAGTTTAAGAGATCAGAATTTAACTTTTTGTTCATGAAAATTTGTTTCTAAATACCTTATTAAAACTTAATGAAAAAAAAAAAAAAACTTAATGAAGTACCCAGAGAAATTCTTTATATGTAATTTCTAGTACTGTTGATATTTTTATAAATTCATGTAAGGTCTTTAAAAATCTGTAAAAATATCTTTGAATATGTGGTAGAAGATTTAAGTATTACTTGCAATTTTTGTATTACATTAATTTTGGTGAAATAAGGATGTTTTTAATGCTTAAATTACTTTTTTGTTGTTTTATTTTATATTTATTTTCCCTCTTTCCCATTTTTCTATTTTTCTCAAGGGTTTTGGGACTGGAGTTAAACAGAGATAGAGATATTGAAAGGATCCATGGCAGTGGAGTTAACACCCTTGACATTGAACCTGTTGAAGCAAGATAGTAAGTTTATACACTTAAAGTCTTTTTTTTGTAGTTACAAGTGAGATGCAGTACAATCTTGCCTTAAATTACTTATGTAAAGATTCATAAAAAGTAGTTAAGTTTCTAAACTGTAGCATTTTAAATCTGACATTACTAATGTAATAAATACAGAACATCACACCCTTAAGATGTAAAGTTTACTTTATATAAATATATTCATTGTAATATATATGGAACTTCTTTGGATACAGAGGGCTTTTAAGTGCTGTTGTGTGTGTGCTTGAGGTACCATTTTAAAACAGAGTTGCTACTCTGAAGGAGTCTAATGGGGAAACAAACAGAATAGAAAAAGTGAAAGTATATGTTGGAGAATTAAGCGTACAGAAATCCAAACCTTTATTTGAGCTTCTCCTGGGCTTTATCACTTAGCAGCTAAATGACCTTGAGCAATTGACCTAATCTTTTTAATTTTCAGTTGCCTTAGCTATACAGTGCTAACCATAAGTTATCTGACAACTTTGTTGTAATTTAATTGAGATTATATGTGTAACATGATTAGCATAAGACCTGGCATATCATAAATGTTTGCCTCCAGTCCTATTAATCAAAAGCCTTACCACCTATACTTTTACTCCTTTCAGTCTGTTCTCCATACAGCAGTTGGAGTGTTTTGAAAAATGCAAATATGAATATGCCCATCCCCCCACTTAAAAACATCTTGATCCCATATTACTCTTACAAGAAAGTTCAAAAAGCTTCATGTGGTCTGTAATTAAAACAACTATAACAATAACTGAAGTTTGTTGTATCATGTTGTGCTTAGCATTGCCTCAGAGTTTTTATATAATAATGAACTGTTATTATTTACATTAAAATGAACCAGACAGGTTTGACAGAATTCTGTTTTTAATTTTCAGCCACTGTCATAGTCTCATCTAGTAGTGTATGGGAAACATGTACAGTGAACACATTCTCACTTTAGCACATGGTTAAATCTAAGAGATGATCAGTGATAATTCTTTTCTTTGTTCTGAACTTTTCCAGATGCAACATAGCACCTCCCCTTCAAGGTCAGCTATGGGCCATTTGCTTATAAAATAATGACACTAACAGAAAGGGATAGCTGACTCCTTTTGGTCATGGGTGCTGGTGGAAAAGATACTCAGTACTGCTTCTCCAGCCAGCCATTTGGAATAGAGATCATTTGTCTAACCTGTGAAGTACATGAAGCCAGTAAGCTAATCAGTTGTCAGAGTCTGTGAGAAATATGAGAAATTACAGATTATATGTGCATAAAATATGTGTGAGAAATATAGACTGAGGAGTCTTTTTGCAGAACATATTGAGAAAAGTCAAGATTCTTACTACAGTGCTTTTCCCCTTTGCATGGTGAAATCTATCACTATTTCATTTGTTTGCCAAGACTTGTATTTTGCATTAAATCCTTTTGGCAGCAAAGAGAGTAATAAGCAAAATACATGTTTAATGGGAAATTAAATTTTGATGTTTTTCTTTTTTCTTTTTTTTTTTCTTAAGATTTTATTTATTTATTTGACAAAGAGAGAGATCACAAGTAGGCAGAGAGGCAGGCAGAGAGAGAGGAGGAAGAAGTTCTCTGCTGAGCAGGGAGCCCGACGTGGGTCTCAATCCCAGGACCCTAGGATCATGACCTGAGCCGAAGGCAGAGGCTTTAACCCACTGAGCCACCCAGGCTCCCATATTTTAATGTTTTTCTTAAGAAAGTCAGTGCACACATAATTTGCTTAAAATACTTTTTATTATTTGCTGACCACCATGAGAGTTGTGATATCACTGAAACCAGAACAAAAACCAGAATATACACATCTGGTAAAGAAGCATTTATTTTCAAAGGTAGGAATTATTTTAAGAAGTCTCCCTGAAAACTAATGTTTGAATAAGTGCAGTTGCGTAAAGTACATTTGCATATCATTCTGTGAAGCTTGGATTTTCTTTGATCTCTTCTAAATTCTTGTTATCATTCTAGTTATTGTTGTTCATCTTTAATACCAGGTTTTCTTGTCCGTATAAAAACATGAAGTTTATATCTCTTACTGTGATTACTCTATGAATGGAATAATAACCTCACAGTTAATAATGTCACTGTCCACAGACCCTTCAAATAGAGAATCATTTAATTCCAATAGTGGTTCAGTTGTTTCAGCCAATTAACAGAATCCAAGGAAAGCTTTTGGAAATCATTCTAGCAAAGATGAAACATCTGACATTATTATAAATACAATTTAAATTCAGTTAAAATGTTCACCTTTAAATATAACTTTTTGTTTTTCATGGAGAATACATGTAGTACATGGTATGGTTAAAAAAAAGTATTTCACAAAATTCAAATAGGAAGCAAAAGTATTTTCAGAACTGGTTTTGATATACAGGTAACTCATAGTTCTGTCCAAAGAAGCTGCAAAATTCTGTTAATGAAAATAAAAATTGTAGTTGTTAAAATTAATAAATATTTTTCTATATAAATACTTAGTTAACTACAAAAGTTTTGTGGTGAACACTTCAGCATGACATTGCTTGCTGTCTTTTTTTACTGCCCATCAGTCAGATTTTTTAGAACTGTTTCAGCAAAGAACTTTGAAGAATTACTTTTAAGTAAACCTCATTGTTCTTCAAATTGGTATTGAATTTTTCTTAAAACAAGTCTGTAAATGCGTGCTACTTGGATATGCTGCTGATTCGTGAACCCTTTGTAACTGGTTAACAACAAGATAAGGAGCTTGCATCAGAATGTAAGTTTAGTACATCAGTAAGCATACAATTTATTTTTCATAGCAAGACTTTCTCTGTGAAGAAAGAATTGTGTTCATGTTTGTCACAAGCTCCTTATCTTATACTTCCAGTAACAAAGAAACTACAAACAGGGCAATATAAAAAAATTAATGTATGACACTTAGGACAAGTATAAGTGATCAATTATCCCCACAGACCACAAAATGTGGATGAATGGGAACAAATCACTGACAATGATAAGATCTGTGTGGTGTCTGCATCTGTATCAGAAGAGACAGTGAAAACCAGTGGAACATCTAGTAGACCTGATAATTCTAAAATAACCAACATTTCTTGAAAGTTCAGCAAGCTAATTTGACTACAGTGGATGACACAGGGAGAGGATGACATACTCCCGATTATTAAGGGGTTCACAGTAACACTGGAAGGAGCTGAAGCAGTCTGGGCCCTATGATCGCACTAGCTAATCAACTTAAGATCTCCTAAAGGGAAAAACCCTGTAGTGAGGAGAAACTGTTTGGAATAGAATCCATATTGAACAGTACAGGGACAATAGAAATGAAGGGAAAAGATGGCCTAGATAAAAATTAAGGAGGTGAACAGAACCAAGAAACCTCTGAAAGTGAGGAGCCATGTACTGAACATCTTTAAAAAAAGAAGAGAAAGATATTCTACAGATACAAAATTTAGGTATTATTCTAAACTAAGAATCCTTTCTATAAAAGCTTAATAAAATTTCATATAAATATGAGCAAAATATTAGGATTAAGATCAAAGTCAATTCAAAATTAGTATAAGAACAAAGAGAATAAGTAATGCCCCTTTAGACAGTGTAGCTGTGCCACAAAGATATACTATGCAGTAGTTGAACTCTAGCCTAATATTTTAAAACTAGTGAAAAATCATTTTAAAAAGATACAAGATCTAAAAGAATTTAAAAAGTAGGAATAAGGAAAATTCAGAAATGAGATGAACAAACTCAAGAAAAATAAGAAAGAAAAGCCACATGAGGGGTGCCTGGGTGGCTCAGTTGGTTAAGCGACTGGTCAGGTCATGATCCCGGAGACCCAGAATCAAGTCCCGCATCGGGCTCCCTGCTCGGTGGGAAGCCTGCTTCTCCCTCTCTCACTCCCCCTGCCTGTGTTCCCTCTCTGGCTATGTGTCTCTCTGTCAAATAAATAAAAAATAAAATCTTAAAAAAAAAATCAAGAAGGGGCACCTGGGTGGCTCACTTGTTAAGCATCTGCCTTTGGCTCAGGCCATCATCCCAGAGTCTTGGGTTCGAGCCCCACATCAGGCTCCCTGGTCTGTGGGAAGCCTGCTTCTCCCTTTCCCACTGCTCCTGCTTGTGTTTCTTCTCTCGCTATCTCTCTCTGTCAAATAAATAAATAAAATCTTAAAAAAAATAAAAATCAAAATCAAGAAGAAATGGAGAAAGATAAAGAATTCAAGAGATGGGGACGTATGTGGGAGATAGACAAAGAAGATCCAGCATACATTTAATAGGAATTCCCAGAGAAGAAACCCAAAGGAAGAGAACAGAGTCAGTATTAAAAGTATAATCCAAGAAAAGTTTCCTTAAATAAATAAGATCTAAAACTATCTATAAGGGAAAGAAAATCCTGCTTTAGCTAAACTGATTTGGGGTTTTATTCCCAAAGAAATGGAGTTTCTTATCTCAGATGTTCAGGAAAATAAAACATGAGTCAAGGGTTGTATATCCAGCCAGAATGATTTTCAAGTACAAAAGAACAAACAAATAACATACAACAATTCAGAGACTTGCTCTCATTAGCCCTTTCTTAGGAATTTACCAAAGGGTAAAATCATAGAACTAGGTGAGTAGAAAGACAGCAACATGAGGTTTGATTATGAGCAATACGGTTAACAAGTGTTAATTCTTCAAATAGATATATAAATTCATAGATCTGTCTGTCATTCCTGCTACATTGAAAGACAGAAACTAGGTCTGTCTTGTGGATAGTTATATTAGCAGAGTGCCTAACATATTTCAGGTGCTCAAAGTTAAATAAATTGAGTAAATGTGTTTTTAATACTAAATCTAACATTTATTAATCCTTTATTTTTTATGAGGCAGTATAAAACTCACTTAGATATAACCTTTATCTTTATGTCATATTTATGACTTAGATGAAAATGTACCCTTTTTCACAAATGTTTGAAGGCTTCGACAGGTGAAGTAACTTGCCCAGAGTCAGATAGCTAGCATCAGTAATAGCTGGTCAGTCTAATTCTGTTTCATTTATCAACAATTTTAATTAAGATATTAAGAATGACTTCATAATATTCTACTTTTTAAATTAAGGTAGTTCTTTTGCCATCTTGTTTCTACTGTCCTTTTTGGAATTATAAAGGTGAACTTTAAAAGGTCACAGATTGAATCCTTCTATATTCTACAAATATTGGTTTGAGGAATTTTACTTTATTAAAAATCTATATTAATGAAGATTTACTCTGTATTTGTGGGCATAATATATTTGGGTGTTTGTGGATCGGTAATTTTCAGAAATATATAATAAACAAATGAAGTACATAAAATGATAAATTAATGTGAGCTTTTTTATTATTAGCATGTTATCAGGTGGTTCAGATGGTGTGATTGTACTTTATGATCTTGAGAACTCCAGCAGACAACCTTATTACACATGTAAAGCAGTGTGTTCCGTTGGCAGGTGTGTATTAAAAATGTAATTCATGAATTTATAAACATTTTAGTACTTTTTGCTTCAAATGCAAGACATGAAAATAGCAGTCATATGAATGTCTGAGGCAAATTATTAAAATGTCACATTTCACATGGATATCCTTTGACATTTTCTTGAAAATAAAAACCTTTGATTATGTCCTTTTTGTTGTACACCTACTAGCATACTGCAGTAACTAATCATAGTTTTTAATACCACTTGGCATAAGATTTATTTCTAAGTCTTTCAGCTAATTATAAACAAAAATTATATTTTTCAGCTCATATTAATAGAACAAAAAGATTAATGGCTAGAAGCAGTAAATATACTGTCAGTTCCTCACCAAGCACACACACATACCCACCTACATGCAACCATCTTACATCTCTATTTACTCAAAGACTGCCTAACTTAACATATCTCTCTTTGTCCTAAGTCTTCAGACTATTCTTTACTGGTTTTTTAGTCTTGTGAGGATTATTTTTCAGCATCTAGAAAGATGTTTTGTAACTGTTACAATTTGTTCATAATGGTTACTTAATTCTTCCTTGTCACCTGTATTTGATTCAATACTGAGCACAGTTTTGAGTTAACAGGGAGAAACGGTATTGGGAAAATACTTTCAAGAGGAAAATCTTCATGAACATTAATGTCAACAATCACTCTGTATTAAAACTGTTCCCAAAATACTCCATAAGTCCATGGAGTATTCGGGAGAGATTTGCATTTGTTTCTTGGCTCTGTGCTTCACTTTGGAAATAGATTGGGGACACTGTTTCTCTGAACTTCAGATTATTTTGTTTTAGAGATAATTATACCTGTCCTGTCATTCTTGTAAGGTTTTTTGTGAGTCTTAAGTGAAATATTGTCTTTTAAAAAGCATGTTAAAAATTGTAAAGCCACTCCGTAAAACAATATAATTATAGGGACACTTGGTACACAAGATAACACCTCAAATAGTCTGAAACTTGGTTTCTAAGAGGCTTACACTATTTTATTCTCTCACTCCACTTGCACCAAACCCCCCCTCAGTTCTAAAGTGTAAGATAGTCATTTTAATTTGTTTAATTTCTTCTTTTCTTTTATCTTAAATAACTGTTTAATATTGTTTAACTTGTCATATCTCAAAATTGTGTTTTCATATATACCACATGCTATCTAATATTACTCCTGAGGAACCGTGATTACTGTTCTGCTAGTGAAAGTCAAGTAAATGCTTAGGGTATCAATCTTTTGTTTTACCATGGCATTCTTCTTGGATTCACTTTCTGTCTGTAAAAGCATAACTTTGAATGTAAATGGGCATGCAGTGAGCATGTTTGCACAATGAGTTAAAGTAGCGTTTTTATATCTGAAAACTTTATAATCTAACTTTACAAAATAATTTCACTAAAAATTTTTATTAAGTTAATATGGTTTAGAGTGTTTGATGATATTTATTTTTGCTTTACTTAATACATATGTTCTTAGGCACCAAAAAGATTCCCTTTCTGTACCAAAATTCTCATTAAATGTGACTGAGAACAACAGGTCATACCTGATAAGATAATAATATAATATTTTGTCCTAGTCTTAACTTTAAATTTAAAATATAAATGAGCTTTTATTTCTAATTACTACATTAAAGATTTGTTTTACTATAACTGGAAAATCTTGGTATACATGAAGGTTTTTAGGAGCAAATAGAAATCAGTTCTCCTTATTTTAAGCAGAAATTTATTGGTAAGATATTTAGTATCTCATATAACTGGTGGGAGGTAAAAGAATCAAATGTGGAAGAGGAGCAGAAGGTAAGAGAAACTAAGGCAAAGACAATAGTCGGGGTCACACCACAGGAACAGTTTAGTTTGAGTTCTGCTACATGTTCACCAACACAGACCATCAACTCCATGGCTATGAATAATTATTAAATATCCCTGAGTTTTGCATTCCTACTTGGAGTTTTAAATTCCCAGACAAGTTTGAGGAAGCTTAAACCATACATCCATGCCCTTACTGCCAAAGGAAAGGGAAAAAGAATGTCTGGAGTCCCTAGCTTTCTGTAACCAGAGCAGTAAAATAAGGAAGATATCCCCCAAATAAGAGGAGTTTGGATCCAACTTAAAAAAAAAAGTTCCAAGTTCCACTCCACAACCAAAAAGGCAAGTATCCACTACACAACCAAAATGTAATCATCCCTTTCCCAAAAGGTGATAGATCCTCAGTCTGCGTAATTACCACATCCAGCTCTAGTTCGGATAATGTCCATTTTTCCCACTAGTTTTACATGATTTTTTTATCAAATTGTGTAACCTGTGGACTCAGTTTGTTGTTAACCTATATAAAATAATGGAGTCAAGAGAGGAAAGAAAATGGAAATCAGTTAAAATATAAAATTATACATGACATAGAAAGGAATTAGGGGTAAACCTTATAGTCTTTCTTTTCTGCAGCTCTCTAGGTTTGGCCATTCATATTGTCCTGCTTGAGACTGCTACTTGTTAGTATAGTATCTGCCAGAAATAAGGCATCGAACTTTAAGGCTTTACTTCATGTTCTCATTCATTCAGGTGCTCAATGTCCTTCATCCTGTATTGATCCAAACCTTCACCTTTAGGAATCAGAACCTGTGATGGTCCTATCTGTGTAGGATTGCAATAGTCTTCTGTTAACTTTTGTTTGTTTATTTTGTTATGGAAAGTTTCCAGTATATATGAAAGAAGAGAGTAGTACAGTGAACTATGTACCCATCACACAGCTTCAGCAACTCTGTCACCCACTCACTGAAGATTATTTTGAAGCAAATCCCAGAAGCATATTATTTCATTCATTATTGTTTATATCTCTGAAAATAGACTTTATTATATCACACAATAATTCCTGATATTAAATACACTTGGTGTTCAAATTTCCATCATCATCTTGTAAGAGTTACTTTAACAGCCAGTTTTTGTGAATTAAAATTTAGTGAAGTGACACATATACTGTAGTTATCACTGGTTCAGAATATATAGTGCTGCTTTTAGGACAGCATGTCTCCCTCATAAGGTAGTGTGTTATAGCTGATATTATAACTGAGTCTTTCAATAGATCATGCTTCTATAGGTGAAGAGTGGTGCCTGGGACATCTACCAGTTAATAGCATTATTTTGTCATTGAGTAAGTTCCTTGATCAGAAGCAATATTGTGTGGAATACCATGGAACTATCTATGTGAGGCATTCAACAATTCTAAGAATGATAATACTGATAAAATGGTTATTTGGGAAAAGCATATCTAAAACCAGAGTGGGTATCTCTTCCAGTATGAAAAAATCATTGCCCCTCTCCATGAAGAGGTTCAGTGTAGCTGGCTAATTCCTCCAGGCCCAAATACAGATATAGGAAGTCTCCCATTTAATGAGCGCTAGTAGGAAGCAGGCCTCCACATTACACTACAGAGTCCTGAAACTAGAGGTGCCTGGACATTCTCCTCTGGAGAGCTGGGTTACAGGTGTGATCTAGGTTTGGTCGTTAATATTGTCCTGCTTGAGACTGCTACTTGTTAGTACAGTATCGGTTTTGAAACTCATGTAAGTCAAGTATTTCTAAATTTTGATGGCTGTTTTGTAGAAACCATCCTGATGTTCACAAATACAGTGTAGAGACTGTACAGTGGTATCCTCATGACACCGGCATGTTCACATCAAGCTCATTTGATAAAACTCTGAAAGTGTGGGATACAAATACATTACAAGTAAGTATATTTTATATTAAAACCTGCCCAGATAGCTGTAGAATATGAAGGAGAATTGAACCCTAAACCATTTTAGTGTGATTATTTGCTAAGATGTTATGTATGTGGTGATTGAGGAGAGCTAGATTGCTTGAGTCCACATTTTGGCTCTGCTTCCGACTATCTCTGTGACATTAGGTAAGTGTTTGCACCTCTGTGTATTTCAATTTCCTCACCTGTGATTGGGGGTGGTGATTGTATCTTATAGAATGGTTGTAAATATGTTGACATATGTAAAGTACCAACAGTGGTTAGTGTATAGTAAGTGCTCAAAAGACATTAGTTATTATCTTTTTTAAAAAATATATTATTTATTTATTTGACAGAGAGAAAGATCACAAATAGGCAGAGAGGCAGGCAGAAAAAGAGGGGGAAGCAGGTTCCTTGCTGAGCAGAGAGCCTGATGTGGGACTTGATCCCAAGACCCTGAGATCATGACCTGAGCTGAAGGCAGAGGCTTAACCCTCTGAGCCACCCAAGTGCTGCTATTATTATCATCTTTATTATTTGAAAATTATTGTGTAGTGATCTAAGGAGGAAAACTTAAAGGAAAAGAAAATTACTAATATTATTGCTTAGTAAAGGTAGATGCTGAATAATAAAGGTAGAGAATAAAAGGGCACCTAGGTGGCTCAGTTGGTTAAGTGTCTGTTTTCAGCTCAGGTCATGATCCCAGAGTTTTGGGATCAAGCCCTGCATTGAGCTCCCTGCTCAACGGGGAGCCTGCCTCTCCTCCCTCTGCCTGCTGCTCCATCTGCTTGTGCTCTCTCTCTCTCTCTGTGTCAAATAAATAAAAGAAAATATTTAGAAAAAAAGATAGATAACAAAAAATAGTTTTGGGGCGCCTGCGTGGCTAAGTGGGTTAAAGCCTCTGCCTTCGGCTCAGGTCATGATCCCAGGGTCTTGGGATTGAGGCCCACATCGGGCTCTCTGCTGCCTCTCTGCCGACTTGCCATCTCATTCTGTCAAATAAATAAAATCTTTAAAAAAATAGTTTTTATGGTATTTGGTTAAATTTATATTTCTAGTGCTAATCCTTTCTCTGAGCTCCAGTCCCATATGTCTCTACCTGTCTACTGAACCTCTCTCACTTGGATATAGGCTAATCTCCTCAAATGTAACCTGTTCCAAATTGAACATGATCACCCCTAACAACCATTTAGTCCTCACATCTTAGCAGTTTTTCCTTTAAACTCTCCTGTGTTTTCTTCTCTCAGCAACACTGTGCATCTAGACTACTCCTAAAAACTTGTAAGTGGTATTCCTGCATTACTTTGCTTACCATATTTTCCATGGTAACTTCTACCCCAGAATTAACCTTACTATAAAGTGGTTTCATTGTGCCTCTACCCAAAACTTCTAAGGACTTCCATTGTCTAAATTCATCCTGGTATTCTAAGTTCCCCCAACTCAACCCCTACTCCCTCAACCTTAGCTTCTATGTCTTTTCCACCTTAATTATTTGCTCTCTCTAAATTGATCTTTTGCCTTCTGATCACACCTTGATTGTATTATAGTTCCTTCCTCAAGTTCCTTTCCCTGTATAACTTTTTTTGTCTCTTAATTGTCCAAATTTTGTGCTCTTTAACCAACATCTCCAAATTTTATGTTCTCCCTACCCCACAATCCCTCATAACCACCACTTTATTCTGTTTCTATGAGTTTGACAATATCCTGTTGTATATTACGTATATGTGAAATCTACATAATATATAATAGTTATCATTCTCTAATTTATTTCACTTAGCATAATACCCTTAAAGTCCATCTATTTTGTCATAAATGGCAAGATATCCTCCTTTCTTGTGGCTGAATAATATTCCATTTGTACAAAAATACCATATCTTCTTTGTCTCTTCATACACTCATGAACACTTAGGTTGTTTTGATGACTTGGCTATAATAAATATTAAATAAATAAATAAATAAATAAATAACGATGGGGGTTAAAGATACCTATTCAATATAGTGATTTCATTTCCCTTGAATATATAGTCAGAGGTGGAGTTGCTGGATCATAAGGTAGTTCTGTTTTTAATTTTTTGAAAAACTTTCGTACTGATTTCCACAGTGGCTGTATCAGTTCACGTTCCCACCAACAGTCCACAAGGGTTCTCTTTTCTCCATACCATCACCAGTATTTGTTACCTCTTGTCTTTTTTTGATATTAGCCATTCTAACAAGTGTGAGATGGTAAGATACTGTCATTCTGATTTGCATTTCCCTGATCATTGGTGATATTGAGTACTTTTTCATATACCTGGTGGCCATTTATATGTCTTCTTTAGGAAAATGCCTGTTAACTTCCTCTGCCCATTTTTAAATTGGATTGTTCATGTTTTTTTGGGGGGTATTGGGTTGTATGAGTTCTTTATGTATTTTGGATATTAACCCTGTATCAAACACATGATTTGCAAATTTTTTCTTCCATTCAACAAGTTGTCTTTTTATCTTATTGATGTTTTTCTTTGCTGTGCAGAAGCTTTCTAGTTCTACTCATTTGTTTTTTGTTTGTTGCCTATGTTTTTGGTGTCAAATCCAAAAAATCATCACCCAGAGACTGGTAATAGGGAGCTTACTGCTTTTGTTTTCTTCTAGGAGTTTTATGGCTTCAGGTCTTAGAGTCAAGTCTTTAGTCTAGTTTTTAAGACTTATTTGGAGCCCAACTCTTGACCCTGAGTTCAAGAGTTGGACACTTAGCCAACTTAGCCATCCAGGCACTCCTCAAATCTTTAACCTGTTTTTTAAAAGATTTTATTTATTTATTTGACAGAGAGAAACACAGCTAGAGAGGGAACACAAGCAGGGGGAGTGAGAGAGGGAGAAGCAGGCTTCCCACCAAGCAGGGAGCCCAATGTGGGGCTTGATCCCAGGTTTCCGGGATCATGACCTGAGCCAAAGACAGAGCTTAACCACTGAGCCACCCCGGCGCCCCTGGGGGTGACATTTTAAAAACTGCAAGGTGCTCACAATGGCTAGAATGCCAAAGTACAGTAGCCAGAGATACAGCCAAAAAGACAAACAGGGTCTGTATCACGAGGGGCCTTGTTATTTTTATTAAGTAGGTTGAAGTTGAAGTAGGTTGAAGTTTCCTAGGAGAAAAAGCAAGCTTTTGAAAAGTCTAAGGAGTTGCCAAAAATGAAGACATCAAATTGTCATTTTAGGTGAAATAGTCTGGATATGTTGCCAATTGGTTGGAAGGTAGCAAGAGGAGGGTCAAAGAGACTGAGGAAGAGGTTGCAGTAATTCAGGCGGGACTCAGTAGATTCTGGCCTGACTAGAGTAATGGCAATGGGATATATAGATACGAGAGGATTACAGGGAATGACAGGAGTTGCAAGTTAATAGTTATCAGGAGTAGTGAAAAATCAAGAATTTCAGGGAGCCTGGGTGGCTCAGTAGGTTAAAGCCTCTACCTTCGGCTCAGGTCATGATCTCAGGGTCCTGGGATCGAGGCCTGCATCGGGCTCTTTGCTCATTAGGGAGCCTGCTTCCTCCAGTCTGCCTGCCTGCCTCTCTGCCTACTTGTGATCTCTCTCTTTGTCAAATGGATAAATAAGGAATTAAAAAAAAAATCAAGGGGCGCCTGGGTGGCTCAGTTGGTTGGGCGACTGCCTTCGGCTCAGGTCATGATCCTGGAGACCCAGGATCGAGTTCCATATCGGGCTCCTCGCTCGGCGGGAAGCCTGCTTCTCCCTCTCTCACTCCCCATGCTTGTGTTCCCTCTCTGGCTGTGTTTCTCTCTGTCAAATAAATAAAATCTTTTTTAAAAAAAAGAATCAAGAATTTCAGGGAAATGCAAGTCAAACCCACAGTGAGATAACCATTTCATTTTTAGGATTGCTATAATCAAAAAGACAATAACAAATGTTGAGTAGGATTTGGATGCACTGGAACAATCATAAAGTACTGATGGGAATATAAAATGGTACAGCTATTTTGGAAAACAGTTTCTGAAAAGGTTAAACATAGATTTAGCATATGACCCAGCAATTCCACTCCTGTGTATATACTTAGAGCGAAGTGAAAATATAAATTCACCCAAAAGTTGTAGATGTTTATAGTGGCATTATTCAAAATGACCAAAGAGTCAAAACAAATAAAATGTTTATCAACTGATGAATGGGTAGCCATCAAATGGAATATTATTCAGCAATAGAAAGAAGTGAAGTACTGAGACATGCTAGTGTGGGGGAACCTTAAAAACATCATGCTGAATGAAATGAAAAACAGCATGTTAAGTGTAAGATTGCAAAGACCACAAATTGTGTAATTCCATGTCTGAAACATCAAGAAATAGGCTAATTTATAGAGATAGAAAGTAGATTAGTGGTTTCCTGGGGGAGAGGGTAGGAAACAATAGGGAGTGCCTACTGATGGGAATGGGGTTTCTATTTTGGGTGATAAAAAATGTTCTAAAGTTTATTTTGGTGATGATTGCACAACTCTGAATATACTAAAAACCATTAAAGTACATACTTTGAATGAGTGAATTATATGGTATGTCAACTATAGTTCAATAAAGGTATTATTTAAAAAGAGCAGGAATTATTCTCAAGTTCTCTATGTTGGGCAGAGAACAGAGTATATTGTTATTTACTAAGATAGAGAAAGATTAGGGGGGTATTGTGTTCAATTTTAGATTTGTTAAATTTGAGCGATTCATAAGAAATCCAAATGAAGATAATCCAGGAAGTGAGCTATACATAACTGGTATTTAAGAATGTGGTCTACACAGAAAATACAGACTTATGTCACCACCATATAGGTGGCATTTGAAGAAAAGAGTGTATAAAACAAAACCTTGAAGACCAAGATTATTAGGACAGTGAAAAGGAGCAAAAAAGCCTGCAAAAGGCAAAAAAGGGAGTAGCCAGAGAGAGTAAGAGGAAAATCAGGAGTTTGTCATATAATGGAACCAGTAAAAGGTATTGTTTTAAGGAAGGTGGAATAATCAACTGTGTAGAATGTTAACTGACAGGTTAGCTAAGATAAGGCCCATACAAGGTGATGGCAGGTATTAGTGATATGGGAAGAATAGTGTGAATGGAGTAGTGGAGATAAAGATAAGATTGCCGTGAGTTGAGAAATATGGGAGATAAGAAATTAGAGCAAAATTTGGATTCAAAGAGGAAGAAAGAGGATTAATTAAGGATATAACATGAAAGGTTTTTCTTTTCTTGGGGAGAGGGTTGCTGTTAAAATGAAAGAAACATGAACATTTTTTAATGCTTATGGGAATGAGCTAGTTTGGAGGGAGAGTTTATAGATACCCTGGAGATAGAGGCGATAATGTGTAGCATGAGATTTTTAACAGTGCTGAGTGGAATTTGAACAGAGGTAGGGATATTAACTTTATGAAGAAGGATGATTTTTCCATGATAACAGGAACAAAGAAGGAAGAAGGATAAATGAAAGCAAATGTGGTTGTAGGTTTGTTGATAAGACATTCAGTGAGTTCTCATTGAATGACTTCCTGTTGTCTCTTTGTAATGAAAGATCAGATCACCTATTATGACCAAGTGGTAATGTTTATGGAGAGTACGGAAGTTTGAAATAGCTGTGAATATTGCAGAGAGTAGTAGTGAAATATAATAGGGCTGGCAGTTAATATTGAAAGTCAGTACTGATAAATGATCTTTTTTTTTTTTTTAATATTTTT
The DNA here is from genome assembly GCA_004023965.1 of Spilogale gracilis. Taxonomy (NCBI): domain Eukaryota; kingdom Metazoa; phylum Chordata; class Mammalia; order Carnivora; family Mephitidae; genus Spilogale; species Spilogale gracilis. The sequence goes on along the minus strand of PITA01017016.1, from coordinate 18,823 downwards.
TATTTATTTGACAGAGAGAAACACAGCCAGAGAGGGAACACAAGCAGGGGGAGTGAGAGAGGGAGAAGCAGGCTTCCAGCCGAGCAGGGAGCCGGATGTGGGACTCGATCCCAGGTCTCCAGGATCATGACCTGAGCCGAAGGCAGTTGCTAATCAACTGAGCCACCCAGGCGCCCCGATAAATGATCTTTTATAGTGATGCCAATTTGCTTTACTGTAAGAATCTCTTATCTTGGGTTAAGGTAGAGGTCAGGTGGGCCCATGGCCTCTTTTTGCAAATAAAATGTTACTTCTAGTCTATGGCTGCTTTGACCCTATATAGGCAGAAAAAAGTAGGTGAAAATGACTGAAATGTGTAGTAGTCCTCAAAGCCTAAAATATTTATAGTCTTACCCACTACAGAAAAAGTTTGCTGACCTCTGGTGTATATCAGTGTGGATACAGGTACTGAGAAGGCAGACATTTGGAATCATCCAAAGTTGAGGTCGTGACAGAGTAAAAGAATTAATGATAAGGGAGTTGAAGATACGGCGGATGAAGTATTAAACCTCTGAATCCATGCTGAAGAAGGAAAAAAAGCAAAGTCAGGAGAAACTGATAAGAGTTTTGGGTTTTATTTGGATGTCTTGGGAGTAGCTGGGAAAAACTAAGCTGCAAATGGTAGAAGATTGTGATTATACATTGAAATTGCTAATGTATCATATCTGAAATGTAAGATTTTGAAGGAAGAATGAGTGTAGGTGGTGAGAATGCTGGGATATGGTAGCTGAGGTTGAATGGGACTGAGAGGCAGAGTACTAGCTAGATCACGTGGGTAGATGATGAAGTTCCCCAGACTGGAGTGGATAGTAAGATGGTGAGCCAGGTGGTTGTCTTTTCTTCATCTCTCAAATTTATTAGAGAAAAGCCAGTTTCTCTCACAAAAGTGACAGAGTACAATAAATAACATAGGATTTATATTTTTTTAAGTATTTATTCATGAGAGAGAGAGAAGCAGAGGCAGAGGGAGAAGAAGCAGGCTCCTCACGGGGCAGGGAGCCCGACCCTGGGATCATGAACCGAGCCAAAAGCAGACACTTAACCGACTGAGCCACCCAGGCACCCCAGTAACATAGGATTTAAAATTAACAGGTTTTTGAGGGTATCACATTCCTATGTATAAGTAAGATAAATTGCTAACAGTCATTTAAAAATTGGTAACAATGTGGAAATAAGTGAATAGAATGTTTACTGTTTTTGTGACTATAATTAGAACCTAAAACTTTTTGATGTCTTGATTATCAGACTGCAGATGTATTTAATTTTGAAGAAACCGTTTATAGTCATCATATGTCTCCAGTTGCAACCAAGCACTGTTTGGTAGCAGGTTTGTACATGCACTCTTTTTCTTTTCAACATTTTGAAACTTGCTCCCTTTTAATACCTGGTTAGTTTTGATATAGACATTTTAACCTAGATGAATGTCACAATTCTTTTAAAAAAAAAAGCTCAAGTATACGCTATATTTACATTCAGTTACTAGTGTTGTGTGAGTCGGGTACTGTGCTAGTGCCTAGGATTCAAAGATTAAGAAAGCACATTTCTATTGCCTAAGGAGTTAATTTTCAATGCCAAAGTTTCAAAGATTTTACATGAGCAAAATTTGGTAACTTTTTCAATTCAACACAATATTTTAAAAAGATGGAAATTATTTCCTTTTCTCTGAGATTGTATTATTCAAATTAAACATCCATTTTTATGAAAGCACCTACAACAAGAATTTTCATATGTCAGGAAGAAAAATGTTTTTCTGGTATCTAGTATCAGGTCCTTACGATTCCCTTACTTGTTTGGCACTGCATCAACATCTTCACCTGCAGATACCAATCATCTGCATCATCTGTAGAGAAGAACTGGGCACTAACTTGTCCTCAAGTCCACTCAGTCTGTCCAGAGTGTCTAGAAGTATATAATAAATATGGAAGGTCAGAGGCATTAAGTAAAATTATTTAATATAATAAAATAGCATAGAATTGTGCATACACATTGTAGCAACACAGATTTCCTGATTTTGGTACTGCGATATAGTTACCTAACATTAACAATGGTTGGGACAACAAGGGTGAAGGGTACACAGGGTCTCTCTGTCCTATCTTTGCAACTTTCTGTGAATCTGTTATTTCAAAATTAAATGTTAGAACATAATGCAATAGCTACAGCTCTCTTAGTCCTAATTATCTTTGCAACTTTCTGTGAATCTGTTATTTCACAATTAAATGTTAGGACATAATGCAATAATATAGCTCTCTTAGTCCTAAGGTATAACTGCAATTACATTTTCTAATTATAAACATTAAAAATGATTTGAAGTATATTTTTGACATTTTTTAATATTTCCACCTGGATGCAGAGAAGATAGGATTCATAGTGGTAGTTTCTTATGTCCTTTTGGTGATAATTTATAATAAGTTATCTTAAACCATTTTTGTTTTTGTTTTTACAGTTGGTACTAGAGGGCCCAAAGTACAACTTTGTGACTTAAAGTCTGGATCCTGTTCCCACATTTTACAGGGTATTTTTTTTTTTTAATTTGAAACAACAACTACTTTGAGTCAACCATTCAATAAAAAGAAACATTACTAACAATGTATTCTTTGTAACTGACTTGACTGATGTATTTTGTGCTAGTTGTTAAAAGTCAACAGGGAGATAAAGATCCTTCTGTGCATTATTCTTATAAAACTGAACTATTGAGGAGACATTTATATAAACAATAGCCATAGGGTAAATTCAAAGGATATGGAAAGTCTAGCTGAAAACCTTATCTTATTTCTGCGTTTAAAAAAATTACTTATGAAATTTAACATTGGTACATTTGTCTTATGGGCATTGTTTACTATTGTTCTGGCTAAGTAAACATTCTTACTATCTAGGTGTTTTTTTTTCCTGAATGCAGATATTTTAGAAAAAGCTATTAAAATAATATTTTGGTTAAGATATATTAATTTGAATAAGATATGTTAATTTTGCTACTTTCTTATTAGTATTAGATCACTGATTCTAAACAGTGGAAAGATGACTTTTAATTCAGAAATTTACATTTTTACTCATCCCTGAGAAACACATGATATATCAAGAGAACTTGGTGAAATGGACAGCATTTGTTTTACATTGTCATGTTTTACATACCTTACCTACAAGTAAAGTAGATGAAAATATCTACTTTGAATAGTTTGTTTAGACAAAAGTGAATTAAAATGCTGAAGTCAGTTATCCTATGAATATATCACTTGTGCTTTCTAGAAAGCAAATTTTATTTAAATGCTTTCTACAATCATGAATTTTTTAAAAAAAATTTCTATTACAACTTCCTAAAAAGTTAGAAATCATTTTTATTCTCTAGACTGTTTAACTTGTATGGTTTATTGCAGTGATTTTTTTTTTGGTAGATATAAGTAAATGAGCTTAAACTATATTACTTAATGGTGGATTCACTTTCTAATCTAACAGCTGTGTTAAAGAAAGATTCACTTGCTCTTTCCAGTGGAAAACCAGGCCATTTATAAAGATTACATATGAGAGAAATGCCCCACAGACTTCATATTAATATTTAAACGTAGATTATTATAAATGTGAAAAAATAATGGTCATATCAATTTATTTTTAATAGTCTTCATTTTCTTCAAAAGCAGACTTATTTAATTACACTGTATCTTTTGATTTTTCAAGTATTTACAAGACTTCATACAGTTGTATTTGCAGGTCACAGACAAGAAATATTGGCAGTTTCCTGGTCGCCACGTTGTGAATATGTCTTGGCAACTGCAAGGTAACATGCAAATTACTTGGTTTTGAAGTTAATAATGATTAAATTTGGAAAACACTTTTTTAAGATGCGCATTTAGTTCTTAATTATGCCCTTTAAATAATTGAGTTACAGTTTTTAAGACCTGTCTTGAAGGTGCTTACCTTTTTAAAGAAAAAACAAGACAGTCTCTGTAGCAATGCAAATCTGCTAATACCACCTGTAAGAAAAGAGTCATTTTTTTCTATCCAAGTATAAGACTTCATTGTAAAACAGCATTTCACTTCATTTTCTTTAACACAGAATTATTTTGAATTTGATTCAACATTTATTCGTTGATTCAATTTAATATTTAATGACTGCCTACAATAAGCCAAGCAGTTTAGTCCCCAGAGAAGCTTCTGTTAATAGTTTACAGAATGTGATAGTGAAGTCTATGCTTTCTGAAATAGAACAAGTCTAGAATGTAGCCGTAAGAAGGATGCCTAAAGAGGTGCGAAAGTGAAAAGCTAGGTGCTGGTTGTGGGTCTATGATAGGGCAAATTTATATTATTCATGCCTAACTTGATTTTCCTGAAACCATGGGGAAGCTAAGAGGCTTTCAGTTCTCAGAGTACCACAGGAATTTGAATCAATATGAGAAAGGACCTAGTAATCAATGTTAGGAATCAGGTAAGTCCAAATCTCATCTGTTTCAGAAAGTACTTAAATCCTCAGACTCATCCCATTGCAGACATTTTCCCTACCTGGAAAGAAAGAAAACCATTTTGAAAATGGGAAACGCTCGCTTTTTGCTTGCTATTCTAATTCGCTAGGTTTGATGGTGATCAGTGAAAAGAATCAAGATTATAAGAAGAGATAAGCCCTGTATCTATAGAAAAAAAAGATTTATAAGTTAAAAATAGACTTATAAAATGCATTGTATTCCTCTTTCTAATTAAAGGGGCCTGGATAAACCCAATTTTTTAGAATATTGTTGAAGTCTTTTTTGAAAACATGATAGCATTAGTTAAATTGATTTCTGTTTTCTTTAGGAGTAGATGAAATTGAAATTGATATGTGATTATGGTTTTTTGCCTTGATTCTTTTCACTTACGTGAGATAAAATAAAAATAAGTGTCAGATTTCTAAGAGAAATTAAAGTTAATTCTTGTATATCTGGCAAAGATTGATTTGAGTATAGGAAACCAAATGTAAATACATTGTCTTTATTATTAACTTAATTTTTTCATATAAAAAGAGAACACCAAATTCATGCCAAATGAATTCTTTTTTTTTTTTTTTTTTTTTTAGATTTTATTTATTTGACAGAGCGAAACACAGCTAGAGAGGGAACACAAGCAGGGGGAGTGAGAGAGGGAGAAGCAGGCTTCCCACCGAGCAGGGAGCCTGATGTGGGGCTTGATCCCCGGTCTCCGGGATCATGACCCGAGCCAAAGGCAGTCGCTTAACCAACTGAGCCACCCACGCGCCCCCAAATGAATTCTTAAAGTAAAATTAGTTAGATGCTTGATTGTCTAGAAAACATTTGAATAACAAACAATAGAAAGGATATAGTAAAAATTTGCTGAGGGATAAGCTCTAAAACTATCTAGTTTTGGCAGAGGAACCATTAAAAACAAAATAAAAATCAGCAGAATTCTGTCCTTGTGATCTAAAAAGGTTACCTTTTTTTTTTTTTGCTATTTTTTTCACTGCTTTTTGCTACTATTGATTTTGAATATTTGATGAGAAGGGAAAAGTTCAACAACCCAAATGTACAAATATAGTTGCACTAATATACTGAGACTTCTCTGTGCCATAATACTGGAAAAGGAGATGGAGAGTACAGTCATTGTCTTAGCTATATATGTTAATGTAACATTTATTTCCTCTTAGTGCTGACAGTAGAGTAAAATTATGGGATGTCAGAAGAGCATCGGGATGTTTAATTACTCTTGATCAGCATAATGGAAAAAAGTCACAAGCTGTTGAATCAGGTAAGGAAGAATTCATTAATATAGAAATACATCAGTGATAATATTTTTATATTGAAAATTTTTAATGGAAACCAAGTAATTAGTTAATGTACATTGACAAGTTGCAAATTTTATGATTTAAAAAATGACATTCACAATAAATAGATTTCTAAAAGTACATAACTAAATTATGGTTGTCTTCAAGATACGAGGAATTATGACATTTCATCTACCTCTAAGTTTTCAAATGAAGAAACTTTTCTGAATTAACTTTTTACTTTTTATTTCTCCAGTGAGGTCAACTAATACAAATTCATTGCCACTTGGGAAGCTACAATATATTAAAGGAATAGTAACATTTTGTAGCTATTGTATGAAAATAGAATTTGCAAATAGTTTTAAACGTGTCAGCTGCTATCCAGGTGATAAAGTACCTTAATTGCATTTTTCCAATAGAAATTAATTTTTTTAAAGATTTTATTTACTTATTCGAGAGAGAGAGTGTGCATACATGCATATACAAGCAGGCGTCGGGCAGAAGGAGAAGGAGAGAGTGAATCCTGAGCTGACTCCTAGCAGAGCCCAATGTGGGGCTCCATCACAGGACCCTGAGATCATGACCTGAATGAAATCAAGAGTCAGATATTTGGGACGCCTGGGTGGCTCAATTGGTTAAGCGACTGCCTTCAGCTCAGGTCATGATCCTGGAGACCCGGGATCGAGCCCCACATCGGGCTGCCTGCTCGGCGGGAAGCCTGCTTCTCCCTCTCTCACTCCCCCTGCTTGTGTTCCCTCTCTGCCTGTGTTTCTCTCTGTCAAATAAATAAAATCTTTAAAAAAAAAAAAGAAACCTAGCCATTTAAAAAAAAAAAAAAAAAGAGTCAGATATTTAACTGACTGAGCCTCCTAGGTGCCACTAGAATTTAATTTCTGTATAGGATAAGATTCTGATTTAGAATTAATTGTGGATCAGAAAAATCTTAGGATGAACTGTATACAGTTTTATGATTATTTTAATAATCTCTTTAATTTAATTAGGCTCTTTAATGTAATTAACTAATTAATTAAATCAATTAATTTAATTCTCAATCATAATTGAGAATTATGCTTTCTCAAATTTGGCCATTTTGAAAGTAATACAAATTTTGAATGAAACTAGAACACTTAACTTTCCCTATTGAAGTTTTTTTAATAGTAAATACTTGTGTTACTGATTTTTAATAGTCCATGGAATGATTTTTATTTATTTTTTAAAATTTTTTTTGTTTAAGATTTTATTTATTTATTTGACAGAGAGAAACACAGCTAGAGAGGGAACACAAGCAGAGGGAGTGAGACAGGGAGAAGCAGGCTTCCCGCTGAGCAGGGAGCCCGATGCAGGGCTCGATCCCAGGGCTCCAGGATCACAACCTGAGCCGAAGGCAGTTGCTTAACCAACTGAGCCACCCAGGCGCCCCCATGGAATGATTTTTAGATTAAAAATGGAAATATGAGGGTTAAGTCTCTGCCTTCAGCTCAGTTCATGATCTCAGGGTCCTGGGATCAAGTCCCACATCGGGCTCTCTGCTCAGTGGGGAGCCTACTTCCCCCGCTTTCTCTGCTGCCTCTGCCTATTTGTGATCTCTCTCTCTGTGTCAAATAAATAAATAAAATCTTTTAAAAAACTGGAAATATGAGAAATTTGTAAGGTGTTTAATTTAAAAATTTAGTGTTAGGCATGCATTTAATTGAGTTGGATAGCCCAACTTACTCTCTGAAGAAAAATTATATTTCACAAGATTGCTTTCTCTTTACTTTTCCTTTTTCTCTCCATTTTTATGGTTCTAATTTATATAACTTATGATATTCAAATAATCCAATACAATCAACTTGTATATTTTAAGTAATTCAGATAGTTGTCCTTTAATATGTTTAAATAACTGTATCATCAAGCATTAAGTGTGTGCTGAATACAGTAATAGATTAACTGAATTGTATTTTTCATTGCAGCAAACACTGCTCATAATGGGAAAGCTAATGGCTTATGTTTTACAAGTGATGGACTTCATCTTCTTACTGTTGGTACAGATAATCGAATGAGGCTCTGGAATAGTTCTAATGGAGAAAACACACTAGTAAGAGATTTTAAATATCTCCAACCTTTTTTTTTTTTTTTCCCCAAGTAATCTACACCCAGTGTGGGGCTTGAACTCACAATTCTCTGATCAAGAGTTGCATGCTGTACTGATTGAGCCAGCCAGGTGCCCCTCTAACCTTTTGAATATATATTTTAAAAATGGATCTGTGAAATACACTTGGTGTCCTTCTGTAGATTTAACTCTTTTCTTGTTTCTGTATTCTACTTTTCTTTTTATATTTTTCTATTATGTGAACTAATAACTCTCAACACAGGACAACCCACTCTACCATGCCCCCACCACACTCTCCCCACTTGGTGGAGAATTACTGCTCTACTTTGCATAATGTGAATGTGCCATATTTTTTTTCTTTTTTTTAAATAATAATTTATTTTATTTTTTCAGTGTTCCAAGATTCATTGTTCATGCCCCAGGCCCAGTGCTCCATGCAGTTTGTGCCCTCAATACCCACCACCAGGTTCACCCATCCCCCTGCCCACCTCTCTTCCAAAACCCTCAGTTTGTTTCTCAGAGTCCAAAGTCTCTCATGCTTCGACTCCCTCTCTGATTTACCCCAGTTCACATTTCCTTTCCTTCTCTTAAGGTCCTCCATGTTACTCCTTATGTTCCACAAGTAAGTGAAACCATAAGATAGTTGACTTTCTCTGCTTGGCTTATTTTACTCAGCATTATCTCCCCCAAACCATCCATGTTGCTACAAAAGTTGGGATTCATCCTTTCTGATGGAGGCCTAATATTCTATTGTATATATGGACCATATCTTCGTTATTCATTCATCTGTTGAAGGGCATCTTGGCTCTTTCCACAGTTTGGTGATTGTGGCCATTCTGCTATGAACATTGGGGTACATATGGCCCTTCTTTTCACTACATCTGTGTCTTTGGAGTGAACACCCAGTAGTGCAATTGTAGGGTCATAGGGTAGCTCTATTTTTAATTTTTTAAGAAATCTCCACACTGTTTTCCAAAGTGGCTGCACCAACTTGCATTCCCACCAATAGTGTAAGAGGGTTCCCCTTTCTCCGCAGCCTCTCCAACACTTGTTTCCTGTCTTGTTAATTTTGGCCATTCTGACTGGTATAAGGTGATATCTCAGTGTGGTTTTGATTTGAATTTCCCTGATGGCTAATGATGACGAACATTCTTTCATGTGTCTGCTAGCCATTTGTATGTCTTCTATGGAGAAGTGTCTATTCACATCTTATGCCCATTTTTTGATGTGATCATCTTTTTTTTCATTGTTGAATTTGAGGAATTCTTTATAGATCTTGGATATCAGCTCTTTGTCTGTAGTGTCATCTGTGAATTACTTCTCCCGTTCTGTGGGTTGCCTCTTTGTTTTGTTGGCTGTTTCCTTTGCTGTGCAGAAGCTTTTTATTTTGATGAAGTCCCAAAAGTTCATTTTCGCTTTTGTTTCCTTTTGCCTTTGGAGACATATCGTGAAAAACTCCCTGTGGCTGCTGTCAGAAAGGTTAATGCCTATTTTCTCCTCTAGGATTGCGATAGATTCCTGCCTCATGTTGAGCTCTTTCATCCGTTTTGACTTTATCTTTATGTGTGGTGTAAAAGAATGGTGTAGTTTCATTCTTCTATATGTAGCTGTCCAATTTTCCCAGCATCATTTTTTGAAGAGACTGTCTTTTTTCCACTGGATATTTTTTCCTTCTTCATCATAGACTATTTGACCATAGAGTTGAGGGTCCATATCTGGCTTCTGCTCCATATCTGGCCCTACTCTGTTCCCTTGGTCTATGTGTCTGTATTTGTGCCAGTACCATGCTGTTTTGGTGATCACAGCTTAATAAACCTTGAAATCAGGTAATGTGATGCCCCCAGCTTTGTTTTTCTTTTTCAACATTTCCTTAGCAGTTTGGGTTCTTTTCTGGTTCCATATAAATTTTAGGATTGTTTGTTCTAGCGCTTTGAAAAATGTTCGAGGAATTTTGATTGGGATGGCATTGAAAGTATAGATTGCTCTGGGCAGTATAGACATTTTAACAATGTTTATTCTTCCAATCCATGAGCATGGAATGCTTTTCCATCTCTTTGTGTCTTCTTTAATTTCTTTCATAATTGTTCTGTAGTTCCTTGAGTACAGATCCTTAACTTCTTTGGTTAGGTTTATCCCAAAGTATCTTATGGTTTTTAGTGCTATAGTAAATTGGAATTGATTCTCTTATTTCTCTTTCTATATTTTTATTGTTGGTGTATAAGAACACAACTAGTTTCTGTGCATTGATTTTTGTATCCTACCACATTACTGAATTGCTATATGAGATCTAGTAGTTTGAGGGTGGAGTCTTTGAGTTTTCCATGTAAAGTATTATGTCATCTGTGAAGAGAGAGACTTTGATTTCTTCTTTGCCAATTTGAATGCCTTTTATTTCTTTTTGTTGTCTGATTGCTGTTGCTAGGACTTCTAACACTATGTTGAACAATAGTGGTAAGAGTGGGCATCCTTGTCTTGTTCCTGATCTCAGTGGGAAGGCTGTCAGTTTTTCCCCATTGAGAATGATATTCTCTGTGGGTTTTTTGTAGATAGATTTTATGAGGTTGAGGAATGTTTCCTCTATCCCTATACTTTGAAGAGTTTTAATCAGGGATGGATGCTGTATTTTGTCAATTGCTTTTTCTGCATCAGTTGAAAGGACCATGTGGTTCTTCTTGCTTCTCTTATTGATTTGTTCTGTTATACTTGTTTGCAAATGTTGAATCACCCTGATCGTGATGGATAATCTCTTTAATGTACTGTTGGATCTTATTAGCTAGGATCTTGTTGAGAATCTTGGCATCCATATTCATCAGGGATATTGGTCTGAAATTCTCCTTTTTGATGGGGTCTTTACCTGGTTTGGGGATTAAAGTAATGCTGGCTTCATAGACATAGTCTGGAAGTTTTCCTTCTGTTTCTATGTTTTGAAATAGCTTCAGGAGAATAGGTATTACTTTTTTTTTTGAATGTTTGGTAGAATTCTCCCAGGGAATCTGTCAGGCCCTGGGTCCCAGGAGGTTTTTGATCACTGCTTCAATCGCGTTACTAGATATTGGTCGATTCAGGTTGTCATTTTCTTCCTGTTTCAGTCTTGGAAGTTTGTAGTTTCCAGGGTTGCATCCATATCTTCTAGGTTGTTTAACTTATTGGCATAAACTGTTGATAGTGATTTCTGATGATTGTTTCTATTTCCTTGGTGTTAGTCGTGATCTCTCTTCTTTTATTCAAAATTTTATTAATTTGGGTCAGTTTGAGTTTGGCCAGTGGTTTATCGATCTTATTAATTCTTTCAAAGAACCAGCTTCTAGTTTCATTGATGTGTTCTACTGTATCTCTAGTTTCTAATTCATTGATTTCTGCTCTAAATTATTTTCCTTCTAGTGTGTGGGGTGGTTTAATTTGTTGTTGATTTTCCAGTTCTTTTTTTTTTTTTTAAGATTTTATTTATTTATTTGACAGAGAGAGAGATCACAAATAGGTACAGAGGCCGGCAGAGAAAGAGGGGGAAGCAGGCTCCCTGATGAGCAGAGAGTCTGATATGGGATTCAATCCCAGGACCCTGAGATCATGACTTGAGCCGAAGGCAGAGGCTTAACCCTCTGAGCCACCCAGGTGCCCGGTTTTCCAGTTTTTTAAGGTATAAAGCGAGTTGGTGTATTCGGGATTTTTCAACTTTTTTGAGTGAGGCTTGGATGGCTATGTATTTCCCCCTTAGGACCACCTTTGCCTTATCCCATAGGTATTGGATTGATGTGTCTTCATTCTCATTGGTTTCCATGAACTGTTTAAGTTCTTCTTTGATTTCCTGATTGGTCCAAACATTCTTCAGCAGGCTCGTCTTTAGCTTCCAAGTGTTTGAATTCTTTAAAGACTTTTTCTTGTCGTTGAGTTCCAGTTTCAAGGCATTGTGGTCAGAGAATATGCAGGGAATAATCTCAGCCTTCTGGTATCAGTTGAGCCCTGATTTGTTACCTAGTATGTGGTCTATTCTGGAGAAAGTTCCATGTGCATTCAAGAAGAATGAGTATTATGCTCTTTTTAGGGTGGAATGTTCTGAATATATCTATGAGGTCCATCTGGTCCATGTGTCGTTCAAAGCTCTTGTTTCTTTGTTGATTTTCTGTTTAAATGATCTGTCCACTGCTGAGAATGGCGTGTTAAGATCTACAATTAAAGCATTTGTATCAATATGACTCTTTATTTTACTTAACAGTTGGCTTATGTAGTTGGATGCTCCTATGTTAGGGGCATAAATATTTATAATTGTTAGATCTTCTTGGTGGATAGACCCTTTAAGAATGATGTAGTGTCCTTCTGTATAGTCTTTAGATTAAACTATAGTCTTTAGATTAAAATCTGATTTATCTGACATGAGGATCACTACCCCAGCTTTCTTTTGAGGCCTGTTGGCATGAAAGATTGTTCTTCATTCCCTCACTTTTAGTCTGGATCTATCTTTAGATTCAAAATGTGTCTTTTGTAGACAGCATATAGACAGGTCCTGTCATTTTATCCAGTCTGCAACCCTGTGCCGTTTTATGGAAGCATGTAGGCTATTCACATTAGGAGTGGTTATTGAAAGACATGTTTTTATTGACATCATGTTGCCTGTGAAGTCCTTGTTTCTATAGATTGCCTCTGTAAATTTCTGTTTTGTGTCTCTCTTGGGTTCTTTCCTCTTTTATAGAAACCCCTCCCCCTTAATATTTCTTGTAGTGCTGGCTTGGGGGTCACATAATCTTTTAGACCTTGCCAGTCTTGGAAGTTCTTTATCACTCCATCCATTTTGAAAGTAAACCTTGTTGGGTAGAGTATCCTTGGCTGCATATTTTTTTTATTTAGTGCCCTGAATATGTCTTGCCAGCCCTATCTGGCTTCTCACGTTTCTGTGGATGGGTCTGACTTTATTCTGGTGGTCCCCCGTCTGTACGTAAGGGATCTCTTCCCCTTAGCTGCCCTTAAGACATATTCTTTGCATTTATGATTTGTGAATGTCACGATTATGTGCCTGGAGGTTTTTCTAGCCTCGTTGATCTTGGGCGGGGGTGTCCTTTCTACCTCTAAGACGCGAATACTTGTTTCATTCCCCAGATTAGGGAAATTTTCATCCAGGATTTGTTCAACTATATCTTCTAGTCTTCTCTCTCTCTCTCTACCTGCTTGGGGACCCCAGTAATTCTGATATTGGAGGGTTTCATGGCGTCATTATTTCCCTAATGCTGTTTTCTTGGGATTTTAGCTGTTTGTTCCAAGACTTCTCCTGCTCCCCCTCCTCAGTCAGTCTGTCTTCTAGATCACTAATATGATCTTCTGCTTCACTTAGCCTAGCTGTTAGAGTATTTAGATTAAATTGGATCTCACTGATAGCATTTTTAACCTCTGCTAGGTCAGCTCTCACTTCTGCCCTTCGAGAGTCTATCTTGCCACTAATGGTCTTTTCCAACTTAGCCATTGCTTGGATAATTGCTACCCTGAATTCCATTTCTGTCATATTTTTATGTCCATATCTACTAGTTCTATGGCAGAGGTTTCAGTCTCTGAATTTTTCTTCTGTTGGGTGTTTCTTCTCTGAGTCATTTTGGTGGGGTAGTTGAGGGGATGTGTAGCTGAATATATCAACCTCAATCCAGGCAGGTTGCCTGTTGCAGAGCAATCAAGAGTCACCATCAAAAAGAAGAAAGAAAAGAGAAAAAAGGAAAGAAAAAACCCAGCCAAAATGGGCCCCGAATGATTTATATGGCACAAAAACAAAAAAGAATAAACAGAAAGACCCTTAAAAGTAAAAGAAAGGAGAAAAAAAAAGCAAAATCCAACCCAAATGACCCCCAAGAATAAGATTTATATAGAACGAAGGCAAAAAAAAATACACTGACAGAATAAGATGGTAAAATGGTTACAAACCCTTGATGTGGGTGAGGAAAGTATTTCAGTTCCTCCTGGGTGTATCTTGTTATTTTTGTTAGAGGACTCAACTTTCTAGAGATGTAGGAAAATTGAAACTAGTTTATATATAGGGGTAGTATTAAATAGGAAAGAAGGGTTACCTTGAAGCTTATATCTATATGTATATTTTTAAAAAGAAAGAAAGAAAGGAAGAAAGAGACATAGGTATATGTATGAAAAAAGTTCAAGTTGAATAATTATTATGGAATGCTGTATTAAGCATCAAGTTGTAATAAGTAGGTTAAAAAATGAACAAGAATCATGAGAATGAATTTAAAATATTAAAAAAAATAATGAAATTTAAAAATAAGGAAATGAAAAGCTGTATCTATAAAATATACAGGTTCTGGAGTAGTACCAGAGCTTATTATATTGTTTTTTCCCAGATATTGAGGTTTTACAGTTTATTTTTTTATTTTTTTATTTTTTTTAAAGATTTTATTTATTTGACAGAGAGAAACACAGCCAGAGAGGGAACACAAGCAGGGGGAGTGAGAGAGGGAGAAGCAGGCTACCCGCCGAGCAGGGAGCCCGATATGGGACTCGATCCCGGGTCTCAGGGATCATGACCTGAGCCGAAGGCAGTTGCCCAACCAACTGAGCCACCCAGGCGCCCCGAGGTTTTACAGTTTAAAGGAGACCCTGTAGTCATTATCCTCTTGTTCTTTGGATTGCCTTCTGGGGGAGGGGCTTGCTGTATTGTTTTTCGGTCAGTCTTGCTTGGGCTGAGTCACCCTGCCCCATCAAGGGTCTGGGCTCTGTGGAAATTGGTTTTTCAGGTTTTTGTTCTCTGGAGGCTTTTGTTCTTTTATGGCTTTTTGTAGCTTTTCCAAGAGTCAGAGCAAAGTAAGCTGTCTGCACCCAGACTTCCTTCTCAGAGAGAAACCTCAGCCTGCTCCCCTCTGGATGCTCCAGAACACACAGACTCCCCTCTGCACACCACCACCTCTCGAAGGTGGTGTGCACCCTAAGTCACACAGTAGTTGCTCGAGGGCCCTGCTTGTCTCTGTACTCTGTGTCTCTGTGCCACAGAAACCACAAGCGATACTGGTTTGTGTGAGCCTGCCGTTGCCGGGACCACTGTTTGGAGCCCACACCCACACCGGGTGCACAGGGATCCTGCGGTCCCAAAGGTCACGCTGAAGGCTGCAAGCCGAGGGGCCTCCGGCACGGGCGGCATGCGCCTAGCCCGAGTGTTGGTGCTAGCAGCCAACAGCTACAGGCTCAGGAGTCCCTGCAAGGCTCACTTGGGCCAGCAGGCGCCAGGTACTGCCCTCCCAGGAACACAATTTTAGGTCCGTGTCTGGGGCCATCTGATTCCACCAGTTACCCCTTAAGACCCTTTGTTTTTGAGTGCTTTTAACCAGACTCCAAGTTGATGCTGGTCCCCAAGCACAGGGCACTTTCATATTGGGGTATTACTTTCCAATGGGTCACTTCTGGTGGCTCCCTCCCCCTTCTTTTTATCCTCCAAAATCTGTCTAAGTGCTTCCACTCTGCTTTACCTCTCCGCTAATGCTCTTCTGCCTCCATAGAGATCCAGGAGTGTGTAGTCTTACATCTCAGGCTGATTTCATGGGTGTTTAGAGTGTCCTGGTACATATTTAGCTCACTTTAGGGGACCCGTTGAAACAGGGTCTCCTACTTCTCGGCCATCTTGCCCTCTCCGAGTGTGCCATATTTCTCAGGTAAGTTGAAGAAGAATAAAAGATTGAGATATAAATTGAACTTTTGAGGATAGTCAAATGTTATTCTCTATATGACTTATAAACAAAATCCAAGATGAATGTTATAGTACCAGAACTTATGGTACTTTAGTACTGGACTAAATGTGTTTTTTGTTGTTGTTGTTGTTGTTGTTGTTGTTTTAAAGATTTTATGTATTTATTTGGCAGAGAGAAACACAGCAAGAGAGGGAACACAAGCAGGGGGAGTGAGAGAGGGAGAAGCAGGTCTCCTGCGGAGCAGAGAGCCCGATGTGGGGCTCAATCCCGGGTCTCCGGGATCATGACCTGAGCTGAAGGCAGTTACCTAACCAACTGAGCCACCCAGGCGCCCCATGGACTAAATGTGTTTTAAATGTGCTAGATTCTTATGTGGTATTCAATTTCTCACACTTTTTAAAAATTTATATTATGGTCCTTTCCAGGTGTATCTGTGGTTTAATAACTTTCAGAATAAGCTAGTAAGTGTATAATTTGGTGGTAATAGTAATAGCTAGTATTTATTAAGTGCGTGTGTGTCAGATACTATATTAATAAAAATTAACATAATGTGTACTAAAGCATATAGGATCTTATTTAATCATCAAATCAATACTGTGAAGATAGTTAGGCTTTTAATGCCCATTTTACACGTGAGGAAATGAGATATAAGTGGTTAGGTAACTTGCCTGAGTTAAAACAGCTTTTTATTTTATTTTATTTTATTTTATTTTTTTAAAGATTTTTTTTTTATTTGACAGAGAGAAACACAGCTAGAGAGGGAACATAAGTAGGGGGTAGTGAGAGAGGGAGAAGCAGACTTCCCGTAGAAAGGAGCCCGTTGTGGGGCTCGAACCTGGGACTGCGGGATCATGACCTGAAACGAAGATAGCCACTTAACGACTGACCCACCCATGTACCCCAAAATAGCTTTTTAGAAAGCCACAGAATTTGACTCTAGATTTCACTCTTACCACAGTGGTGATCATACCAAATACCTTATAGCATTTATTTAATGCTCTAACGTAGGTATTGATATTAATCATATTCCTTTCTTTATTTTTTAAGTGCATTTATTTATTAATTTAAGTAATCTCTGCCCCCAACCTGGGGCTCAAACTCAAGAATCCCTAGATGAAGAGTCTCGTGCTCTTCTGACTAAGCCAGCTGGGTGCCCCATTTCATCTCCCCTCCCCCTTTTTTAAGATTGTATTTATTTATTTATTTATTTATTTGTTTGTTTGTTTGTTTATTTATTTATTTATTTATTTATTTATTTGACAGAGAGAAACACAGCTAGAGAGGGAATACAAGCAGGGGGAGTGAGAGAGGGAGAAGCAGGCATCCCGCCAAGGAGGAAGCCCAGTGCGGGACTCGATCCCGGGGACTCCAGGATCATGACCTGAGCTAAAGGCAGACACTTAATGACTGAGTCACCCCGGCACCCCTCATCTTCCTTTCTTTAACCTCCTTTTTAACTAATCCTCTTTTAGATACTCTCAATATCACTTCTTCTATTAAATTCTAATTTTACTGTAAGTTCAAAATTGTTCATACTGGAGTTTGCTAATCTCTCATGTACTTTATGAAATGCTTCTCCATCATATCTCAGACTAGAAACTCATGCATTGCAAATTTTAATTGAGAATCTTCCATTCATTATATTTATATCGTGTTTCTAATCAGGTCACACCTTTCTTTTCTCATTTTATTCATTTATTTAATAAGTATTTATTGAGTACATCTTGTTTTCCAGACAGTATTATATGGTAGCAGACAAAACATAGAAAAGTCCTAGCCTCATGGAATTTACATTCTAGGGAGAGGAAGAAAAACAGCCAGCCAAGGAAATGAAGTAAGCCATCCCATATTTGGGGAGGCTAGCATTCCAGGCAGAGGAAGGAAGAAAGTCGAAAAACCCTGAGGCAGGAGTGTGCTTGGAATACCTAGGGAGCATCTAAGAGGCTCTTGTGTTGAAATAGAAGAAGCAAAGGGAAGAGTACTAGGAGATGAAGAACAGAAGGAACAAGACAGAGGATATAGGCTTGTAGGCCTTTATAAGGGCTTAGGCTTTTTCTTGGGGTGAAATGGAAAACCACTAAAGGCCTTTGGGATGTGTCAGGGTCACTTTGGAAAGTTGTGATAAGTATAAAGGGTATTGACTATATATATATACATATACATTGTTAGGGTGATTTTTATTACATTTTTCTCTCCTTCTTGAAGGTGATGCTCATACCTTACGTGTTTCTGCTAGTAGTAAGTCTATTTCTTGAATAGTGTTTTTAGAATGGATAATACATTTTAAAATTGACTTGATCTCAAGTAGTCATTCATGCAGAGATGACTAGAATAGCCCAGAAATTCACCTCCAGAGGACACATAAAGGAATTGGGGACATCAATCCCAGAATATAACTCAGTGGAAACACGCTATCTTCAAATAATCAAGGCCCTGTCATACGAAATTGGAAACTGATTCCAATCCTGCCATTTAGTAATATGGGACATTAGTCAGTTTATTGAAGGTGACCTTATGAAAGAATACAGGTCAGAGTTTTAGTATCTCCATCTTGTAAATTAGGGTTATTATGTACCTAAACAGTAACTTTAAGGACAATATGAAAGCATGAAAAGAGTAGTAATTAAAATAATTAAAGACTTGTTAAGTAATAGGTATACCATAAATATTTTTATTGTATGATGTTGCCTTATTAATAGTACCCTTGTGAGTTTCTTTTCTTTTCTTTATTTATTTGAGATAGAGTAAGTGAGAGAAAGAGGGAGAGCAAGTGAGCAGGGGCCAGAGGGAGCAGTGCAAAAGGAAAAGGGCTCCCCACTGAGCTGGGAACCTGATGCAGGGCTCAATGTGAGGACCTGAGACCATGACCTGAGCCAAAGGTAGACACTTAATTGACTGAGCCACCTAGGCGTCCCTGGTTAGTTTTAAAAAGATGTATATGGATGGAGGCATAGTATTCCATTGTATATATGGACCACATCTTCTTTATCCATTCATCTGTTGATGGGCACCTTGGCTCTTTCCACAGTTTGGCGATTGTGGCCATTGCTGCGATGAACATTGGGGTGCATATGGCCCTTCTTTTCACATCTGTATCTTTGGGGTAAATGCCCAGTAGTGCAATTGCAGGGTCATAGGGTAGCTCTATCTTTAATTTTTTAAGGAATCTCCACACTGTTTTCCAAAGCGGCTGCACCAGTTTACATTCCCACCAACAGTGTAAGAGGGTTCCCCTTTCTCCGCAGCCTCTCCAACACTTGTTGTTTCCTGACTTGTTAATTTTGG
>PITA01017015.1:0-44640 GCA_004023965.1 Spilogale gracilis | reverse complement strand
ATGGCGGCGCCTGGGTGGCTCAGTTGGTTAAGCCACTGCCTTCGGCTCAGGTCATGATCCCGGAGACCCGGGATCGAGCCCCACATCGGGCTTCCTGCTCGGCGGGAAGCCTGCTTCTCCCTCTCTCACCCCCCCTGCTTGTGTTCCCTCTCTAGCTGTGTTTCTCTCTGTCAAATAAATAAAATCTTTAAAAAAAAAATAAAATAAAAAAATAAAAAAATAAAGAGCCATCATATACTCAGGAGCATGAACATTTTTATGTACTGATATATCTGGAATATTAAATATATATACTTATGTGATTACTTTATATTTCAGAGGTCAAAGATTCAAAAAAGAAGTGTGAATAGTATGATTATATAAAGTAGCAGGTGTACTTTCAATGAAACATACAAGGACATTTCCAAAACCGTGCTTCTAGAAAAATGTCTTATAGCTCCTCAGAGGAATTTGGAAATATTGCCACTCTGGAAAAGCAAATCCCTAAATTATGAGGCTGGAAGGTTACTTCTGATATTCCTATACTATCAGCATAATGAGTTCTTCCTCTTTTTTGGCTTCTTAAATTGTCTAGAGCTTTTTAAGTTGAAGTTATGCCTTAAAAAACACACACACACAGAAGAGGAATAAGAAAGCAGAAACTCTGAAAATAAAAGTAATTTACCTTTGGATATAATTAAAAGACATAAATATCTGAGAGAATGCTTTTCTGTTTCAGCCATGACTGCTCTATGGATTATAGAAAAAAACAGATATCACATTACAACAAAATTAATCAGCTGAAACATACTACATATGCCTCAGTGATTAACAAGAATATTTTATTTCTATCAGTTATGCAAATGAGAACAAGGTATTTTAAGGTATTTCCCAGTTTGCATATTAATTCAGAATATATAAAATGATTTGAATAAAAATGACCTAGAGGCATATCTCCAAAGTCTGTATACAAGCACAGCATTATAAACTCATTGGCCCTTTTGTGGCATATTAACATAGCCTTTTCATCTGGAAGTTTACATATTAAAGTAATTTTCAGTCAATAAAGAAGCCTTTTGTTTAAAGAGAAATGTGTGATCTATCACTCTGCTAATCTTTTATGGGTTTTAGCCCAGAGTTCACATTAGATGTTCTCAAACTTCAGTGAACTTCATGTAACACAGATGCTGCTGTTATTCCAGAAACTTTGGCTTAGTGGTCTGAGGTCAAATTTCCTAAGTTATTTCTCATGCAACAGGTCTAGTCACTGTCCATTGAGAAACAGAGTCCAAGACAGGGCCCATGACATCTTATAAAGCAACTGGACATTGATTTTCTGAGTTTTCACCATGTATTTATAATCATGCTTTTCATAAACATCCTCTTTAACAACAAAGAAGAACATTTTATCCTACTGATTTATTTTCCTTGATGAAGAGTCAACTATTCATTTTTTATTAAGTGAGTAAACCATTTATTATTCAAGTCACTTATTATTTGAGATTTATTATAAGCAGTAACTCTCTAGAAGTGTCTAATGCGTAAAAATTAGATTGCTATAACTTACTGTGTTTAAGAATTTGTTGTCTCTGACTTCAACCACGTTTCTTATTGAGAATACTCTTCAAAATTTACATTGATTAGACCATTTTATTATTGGTTTATCATTTTCTAAAAACTTTTCTGCCACTGGAACTGCCTTTGTACAAATGTATCTCTTTCTATTTGACTAGTGTGAATTCTGCAGGCTCTCATTTTCCTGGGAATCGCAGCAATACTTCCTGAACATACTAAAAACATTGTTCAGTTTTACAGATTATAAAAATAAATGTCCTTTGGTCTGCTTACTTTGCATTTCTGTTTATTTCTTCTTTAAGGATATATGAAATACATAGTAGAATAATTGGAAAATATTTAGCAAAAAATGAGCAAATGCATGACCACCCCCAAATCCTACCATTAAGATGTAACCACTGTTAAATGTTTATTTTATATACTTTAAAAAATTTTATGCTAAGAGTACATATAATTTAAAAAAAGATCAAACAAAGGGAAAAAAAAGAAAAAAAGGATCAATTATCTTGATGTTTTGTAATCTGCTTTTTTTCCTTTCTCCCTGTGATCTTCAGTCCTTACTACCTTTTCTCTGTCTCATAGTCCCTATTTTGTTGCTGTTTCCAGGTTTACTGAAATTAGACTGGCAACAACACTGTGTAAGTTTAAAATACACAACTTGATGCATGTATCTATTGCAAGTGTTTACCACAACAAGATTAGTTAACAAATCACATAATTACCCTTTGTTTTTTGGTGGTGTTGTGATGAGAATATTTAACATCTATTCTCATAGCAGCTTTCAAAATACACTACAGTATTATTAACTATAGTCACCATGCTGTACATTAGATCACTGGAATTTATTCATCTTATAACTGAATGTTTTTAGCCTTTGACCAACATTCCCCCAGTTCCCTAACCCTCCTGCCCCTAAAGCCACCCTCTACTCTCTGTTTCTTTGAGTTTGACATTTTTAGATTGCACATAGAAGTGACCATATGCAAGACAGACAGTACTTGTCTTTCTCTGACTTATTTTATTGAGCATAATGCCCTCAAGACCCATCTGTGTTATGTGAATGGAAGGATTTCCTCCTTTTTATGGCTGATTAATATTCCATTATAGATATATAGCACATTTTCTTTACCTATTCATCTGTTGATAGACATATAGGTTGTTTCCATGCCTTGGCAATTGTGAATAATGCTGCAATAAATATAGGATCCAGGTAAAACTTTGAGAGAGTGATTTAATTTCCTCTAGATGTATGTCCAGAAATGGGATTGTTGGATCATATGGTAGCTCTATTTTTAACTTTTGAGGACCCTCTATACTGTTTCCACAGTGGCTGCACCAGTTTGCATTCTCACTAACAGTGCACAGGGGTTCCTTTTCTTTATTTCCTCATTAGTTCCCTGTTTTTAGAGCCAAAGCAGCAAATGTTTTTGATTAGATACATTCATATTCTTTCCTTTTTAAAACATAGACTCACCTTGCAAAGGAAACCAAGAGATTGTGTTCAGGAGAGCCAGGGTGGTCTGCTGAATAATTAGGTCCATTTACATTTCTTGAATACTATCAGTGATATGTGCATTCTTACATATATTTTAATTATAATTCGTGGTCTTTCATTAGTTGAGATCATAATCCCATGGTTATAAAGGCATATAAATCTTGTGGTAGAAAATTTGCTTTCTTTGGTAGAACTTCATCGTATACCATATACTTCAATACACTTGACATACTTGATGTCACTAGCCTGAACAATGCAGAGTTTTTTGTTTTTGTTTTGTTTCTGTTTTTGTTTTTTTAACAAACTGAGGATTTCTAAAGGTGAGTCCCTCACACAGATGTCTGATAAGATTTAAAGTAAGGATTACCAGGGTACCTGGGTGGCTCTGCCAGTTAAGTGTGTGCCTTTGGCTCAGGCTATGATCCCAGGATCCTGGGATCCAGACCCAGGTCAGGCGCAGCAGGGAGCCTGCTTTTCCCCTCTCCCTCTGCCCCTCCTCCTACTCATGCCCTTTCTCTCTCTAGCTCTCTCAAATACATAAAATCTTTAAAAAATTAAATAAAAAGTACTACCCCAGTTATAATTTTATATGGACCGTGGTATGTGCACAAGCAGAAGAGGAAACACTATATTAATAGGTTGAATAGACAATGGGTGAAACATGAAAATGAAGGTATGTTCTTGTACCAGTTACCCACTTTTTCTTCTACCAACTGCGCACCATCGTCCTTATTACTGCAGGGTATGGCTGGCTAAGTGCATGAGAATAACAATAATAATAACAACTAACTTTTTTGCAGTGCTAACCATGTACCAGGCACTGGCCTGAAAGCTTTATAAGTCAGGTCATTTAAACCTCCCAAGAACCCTGTGATCACCTCATTTAAGCTAAATTCACTTGGCGAAGGGCATAGCGCTAGTAAGTGATGGTGCTGGAAGCCAGAGTCCAGAGCCTGTGCTCTTAAACACCCCACCACGATGATGTCCTCAATAAAACCATATGCTTATTTATTAATTTATTAATTATTTAATTAGCAAGCAGTGGGAGGAGCAAAGGAAAAGGGAGTGAGAAAATCTCGAGCAGACTCCAGGCTGAGCACAGAGCCCAGTGTGGGGTGCAATCTCATGACCCTGAGATCATGACCTGAGTTGAAACTGCATCAAAAGCTTACCCAGCTGAGCCACCCAAATGCCCCCAAAGCAAATGTTCTTAAGTGCAGCTTCTTAACCTTTACTTTTAGAACTTATCTATCGCTAATTCTTAATTTACTCAATTATGAGCCCTTTATCAATAGGGATAAAAAATTTTCTGTTCTGCAAAACAACTTATTACTTTTCACTTGATAACTGCCATGTTCCTCCCAATGCTCCCCAGTGCCTGACCACACTAAGGATTACAATTAAAGCCACAGACCTGGTTCATCCTCTACATGCCTGATATAATATGGCATTGTTTAATTTGCCTCTGTTGGAAAAGGAATAAACTGGGGAGGCTTGTGAAGGAGACAAAACTATGTCACCAACTGCGGGGCTCTAAAAACATTTAAAATAATCATACATATCTTATTATTCCCTTCGTTTTATCTCAATAAAGTGTGTACTGTCCACATGTAATTATATCTAAAAATTATATCTAAAAAATTATATCTATCTGTCCACTGCATAGGGAATAGTATTAGAGCTGTAGAAGAAACCTGAAATTACACATTTTGGGAACAAATCTTTGGAAGCAAATCCAAAATTTTAAGGATATAGAGGGAAAAAATTCCCCACTTCTGCTTAGTGACAAAGTTACCTCTTGGCAGCAACATTTTAAAGATGAAATTCTGTGGCTATAATTCTTGTCATGATTAACGTTTAACCAGAAGGGAAAAGAACATTATGGGTTGTGATTTACTACCTCACACTATGAAGGGTATTTGCATTCAAGAAAAGAGACATTCTACCTGATCTCAGATGTAATTAATTCCCCTGATCTGAACAAATGGTTATACAGTATTTGAGAAGACACATCAAAATTTTAATATTACTCAGTAAGACAGAATAAAAATATAAAATATACAGAAAACATATGATTTTATGATTGGTAGAAAGTTTTTCCTTCACCCAAGGATCCTAGAGAATGTTTATTTTTCATTTTACCTTGAATTACCTCATTATGTTTATTATTGCTACCAGCAGTTTATAGAATGAAACACAAAGGCATGATCCTAATTCCTAAACTTTTAGAATGATGTCAGTAATAAGCCTAAGTCCTCTCCTTTGTTTTGAAAAGGAACTGTCTTAAGAAATTTTCACATGTTGAATAGCGCATCTACGGAGTAGTTTAGGAGACAATAACTGTAAACTTCAATGTGAAAAAAGATTAAATTTTTGAATGGAAGTATGGAATTTGTGTCAAATCACTCAACAAAAATACAAACCTGTGAGGCGCCTGGGTGGCTCAGTCAGTTAAGTGTCTGCCTTTGGATTGGGTCATATTCTCAGGGCCCTGGGATCAAGCCCTGCATCAGGCTCCCTGCTCAATGAGGAGGCTACTTCTCTTTCTCCCTTTGCCCTTCCCACTCCTCACTGATGCTCACTCATATCTCTCTCTCTCTCACACTCTCTGTTTCTCTCTCTCCAATAAATAAATAAAATCTTTAAAAATATATATTAAATCCATATACCTAACCAATAGCATTGATCATTAGTTCTGAGCCTTTAATGATCCTCTATGTTTCATAAGAACCCTATCCAAATAGGGAATGGGGTTTCAGTGATGCACTTAAAATATACCTTACTAAGATTTCTCTCAAAATTACTTTCTCTCCAGATTTTGAAGTAATAGCTAAGAAAATAATCATATTTCAGAGGGAAAAATAGAAGAGAAATGGTAATAGAATGCTTTTCTGATTTCTTAGGCTATGGTTGAACACTGGGAAAATGATGTTTAAAAAGTGAGATAGAATATGTATGCAAAAAATTTGGTCAATATTTTATTTTTTATCAAATCGATTAGTGAATTAAATAAAACAACTAGAGAAATGCCTTCAAATCAATTAATGTTCACAAAACAGTCATTTTGGGGTTTTGTTTTGTACTAAAATCTTTATATTGCTACAAATTGGGTTGGCAAAAAACAGCAATGGTCTTAGTAGGTTTTCAACCATTTGCTCATTACAATACACATGAAAACAAACCTTCACCAACTGTACAGACTTAGAATGGAAGAAAAATAAATATAAATCTATATGCCTAAGTTTGCACCTTAGCAACATTTTGCTGTTCATTTGTATACTTTATTGTTTAATCTTATAAAGAGATTTATGTTACAGTGCAAATTCAGAGAGACTCATGCCTTTTAAAATATAGGTTTAAGGATGCCTGCGTGGCTCAGCAGGTTAGGCATTTGACTCTTGATTTCAGTTCAGGTCATGATCTCAGGGTCATGGGATCAAGCTTTGCATCAACTCTACACTGGGTGTTGAGCCTGTTTAAGATTCTCTCTTTCCCTCTCTCACTGCCTCTCCCCCCAATTAAAAAAATTAAAAATAAATAAATATTTAAATATAGGTTTGAATATGGTTTATATAATTGTACCCTTTTTAATAAAATTCCAATGGATAATATTCAAAATAGTGAAAAACATTAATTACCAACATTAAATGCTTTATATATTTATTACCCAAACATAATTTTAGTGTGTATTACCTTTAAAGTGTTCAAACCATTACAAATATGTGGTAATGATGAAATTTAGCAGATGAACAACTTTAACTCCTAAAAAGATAACATAGAGGAAAAAATTAATTTCATCTTATTTACATGTTTCACTTAATTATTAATTATCCAGTGTTTATACTTACTACTTCAAACATAATCACAACAAATAAGGCAGACAAAAATATTATATTTATCTTATCTCCATACTGACATGTGATTTAGAATATTTCATTTGTAAACTAAGTCTATATTTAAAAAAAATCATTCTCATTCTACTAAGAGTAAGAAATGATAGATAATACAAAGACCCTGAGTTTAAGGAGCATACAGTATCTTAGGAAATAATCATAATAAGTAAAATAATAGAGTTTTCACAAACAATTAGCAGAATACTAGAGTTTCATGGGATGTTCAGTATTGTGTGAAAGATGGGTTCCACAGAAACATATCCATGGGAAACACTGTATATTTTATAGTCTAGTCTACTCTTAAAAATTCACAGTGAATATGAGAGCTACAAAGGCTCTGACTATTCCTGGAATAAAAACACTTGTTTAATTTTACTTCACACCCAACTCTTAAAATTTTTTGGATCCGAGGATATTCCCTACTTTCTTTTCTTCCTGCAAGAACACTTGTTAGTATCCCACAGAACTAAATTCCTTGGAACATGATTTGGGGAGTATCTCAGTAGAAGAATAAATTAGGCGAAGTCTATGCAGAAGTGATTACATGTGGGGGTCAAGGAAGCTTTCATAAACATGGAAATGACTCAGCTGGGTGTTGAAGAAAGAGTAGGAATTTGTTACATCTGAGAGAGAAGGAAAGTCTAGGCAAAATAAGAAATCATGTGTAAAGATGAAAATCTTTGTTATGAAACAAAATAGAATGTAGTAGAGTGAGCAGGAGTCATAGGAGTTTAAACTGAGAGAACAGGCATAGAACAATGGAAGTTCTTAAATGTCTTTCTTAAGATACGGACTTTGAACTTCCCGGTGTGAAACTTGGAAAGTCAGATGTAAGCCAAATATATCAAATTGGGAAGAGTTCTGGATTTGGATTTACAATAAATGACTCATAAAAGTACACATGGCAGATTTGAGGGGGACTTTTAAAAATAATTGTTAATAAACATTTTTACAAATTCAATATTTTCTCAGCATCTTCTATGTTCTGAGTATTATGATAATCATTGGAATATGATTTGGTGTCCTTGCTATCAACAAATTAAATTTGTTAAGAGAGATATTCATATAAAGAGATAAAATATAGTGAGAAACATAAATCTCATCATCTAGTACTCTAGATTGTATAGCAAATATTCAGTTAATATTTTTTGGATGAGCAGAATGGATGAATGGTGAAGGTAACATCACTGTGGTATTAAAATATACAGGAGAAATATGATACAATTTCTTGGTCTGTTTCTGTTTGATAGTAAAACTTTCAAAGTCTCTTAAATTGTAAAATAAATAAAACATTCAGATACTTTTTAAATAAAGTTTTCATTTATTTATTTGACACAGAGAAACATAGCTAAAGAGGGAACACAAGTAGGGGGAGTGAGAGAGGGAGGAGCAGGCTTCCTGCCAAGCAGGGAGCCCGATGTGGGGCTGGATCCTGGGACTCAGGAATCATGACCTGAGCCGAAGGCAAAGGCTTAATGACTGAGCCACCCAGGCACCCTCAGATATATTTTTAATTTAAACACAAAGAAATTTTCATGTTTGCTGTTCTTTGTTTTTAGCGATCCTTACTTTTAGAAAGTTTAAAATCACTACACAGATTACAGGGAATCTGAAAAAAAAATTTTTAAGAGGAGTAAAATGGTCCAATTCACATTTCTAGAAAATCATACCAGATTTTTTGCTAACACTGAAATACATTCATCCAAATATGTGTTGAGCTCTTTAGTTCACTGATGCTCTTGTTGCTCAAGATATTTTTGGAACTCTTCTTCGGCAACCACCTTTAGAGCCCATGGCACATTAAATAGCCTCCTAATTCTGTACGGAGGGCCAGTGACATTACAGTTGTTTTTCAGATTAGTGCCATTTAAAGAAAAAAATCCTTCAGATGGCTCTTCTAAACCATGAACATATTGAATATTGACCCATACCTTTGATTTTTTGCTACATCTGTGTACCGGTCCATCTGCATTCATGGTTGGACTGGTGAAATTAGAGGACTATAAAGATTAAGATGGACCAAGGGCTTGGAAATAGGCTCTTACAAAACATGTGAACATCAGTCTTGAATGGGCATCACCAGAAGTGGAGAAAATATTCTTAGAGAGGTTACTTGAGGAGCACACATGGAAGGACACACAATTTCTGGTCAAGATATTTGTCTTACTATTTCATGTCATTAACTTTCAGATTTATAGATTCACAAATGCCAAATATCAGTATATAAAAACGCAAGTCAACTTTCCCTTTCTTATATTTATTAATTTCCTTTTGTGAAACTTTGTTTGAATTGCTTTTTAACACTTGCACTTAATTTTAAGCAGCGGATGTTACTCATCTGCCCCCAACGCACACCATATTCAAACAGTGAACTCAAACAGAATTTTGACAAGGGTTGATATAATCCCTGTTGTACAATGTATTTAAATGATTAATGAGCAGGCAAAGATGGACATCAGAGGATGGAGCAGAGGTGGGGAATTGTGTCATAAAAGGAGATGTTCAAAAGTTGCATTTTAAGCAGATTTTTCATATTTAGGACATATACACATACTCTGTATAGATTTTTGATCATGAAACTTCAAGATAAAGTCTCTCAAATTGAATGAAATAAAATGCAAGTGTGGGAAGCAATAGTACAAAAGGAATCGATTCAAAGCAGTGAATTATCACAGTTAATTCCTTTAAATAGGTTTTTGTACTTGACAGAAATCATAGAAAATGGATTTTCCCCCCAAAATAAAGAATCACAAACATTTCTGAAACTTATTTTTTTCCTTTGGGACAATTTTAATACAGATGAAAGAGCTTTAGATGAATGAGTTAGAGGAAAAAACACTACTTAACCATCTGCTAGAACACAATGTGAAACATTTTCAACACTTCTCAGCCTCCTTAGCTGAATTTCAGAATGCAACCATTAGTATTAAGAACAAGCACTAAGGATTACCAAAATCATTTTGTTTTTATCTTTGATGTTTCTGGTATACTTTCAAACCCCTTCAGTAACTTTCTCTATTGCTTTTCCATTTCCTAAAGTTTAAAATTAAATTCCCCTTTCGTTTGGCATATAGGAAATCATCATGCTTGCTACACAGAGAGAATATGAGTTATATAGGAGAGTCACGGTGAGAGGCATTGGTGAGAGGACAAAAAACATTAAGATTTGATGTGATCCTAAGTTCACAATTTTTCCACAATACAAGGATTACATGTCTGCTGTTATATATTGGACTCTTAAAGTAGTTCTATCTTTGTTCTAAATGATAAACACACTTGTACAAGTGGGGAATAGACTTTTACATAGAAATCCAATATCTTTTATAAGAAAATTTTAATTTATAAAGTAATCTGAACACTATGATTTTCTATCTAAATGCTTGCATGACAACAAAGAGGTAAATCTATGCTTCCTCTTATGTGCTTACCAGAAAGTTATATAAAAAGTAATAAAACATGTTTGTTGTTAAATGATAAATAACGAAAGCACACAATCAAAATCAATGCATGAGAGCAGGAATGCTGTTCAAATCAGAAACCTAAGAGGAAAATGGATGGGTGGATAGAAAAGTAGATTTAAAAAAAATACTGGGCACCTGGATGGCTCAGTCAGTTGAGCATCTGCCTTCAGCTCAGGTCATGATTCCGGGGTCCTGGGATCAAGTCCCGTGTTGGGCTCCCTGCTCAGTAGGGAGTCTGCTTTTCCCTTTCCCTCCCTCCCTGCTTCTCTCTCTCTCTCTCTTAAATAGATACATAAAATCTTTAAAAAAATACTAACAGCATGATCAAAGAGTTTCAAGAAAGGACTATCCCAAAGGAACTGTATTTATTATTTAAATCTGTGCTCTCATAATAGTCTGGGAGAATAGGTCAGGTTACTCTCAATTACACTCACTCAATGGCATTCTGCTCTGCATAAGGAGAGGCATAAACAATGTACATAAAATAAGTAAAGACAGGCTTTATGTCGTTCTGAAATGGTATCTCCCACTTCCCCCAACTTATACACTACACACCTGCAATGCTAACCATGCTGTAGTTCCCTGCCCACACCATGGAACTTTTCATCCACGTGCTATTCTTTCTGCTCATGCTGATCTTGCATCTGGAAGGGCCTTGTGAACCAGCTGGATATAACCTTCTTTAAAGACTTAGCTCAGCATTTCTGTACTTCTACATTCTCTATTCCCCATGTATTTTCCTTTCCTTCATTTTTGTCTTTAGCATTTTTTTCTCAAATAATAAACAGAATTTGTTAGTGCATATCATTCTTGCGGATAATGACTAGCAATTTTTTAGTCTTCATTTTATGCTAGGTACTGTGTTATATGTTTTATAAGCATTATGCTATCAATCACCAAACCAGCTTTATTTAGGTAAGTACTATTGTTGTCACCATTTTACAGATAAGCAAACTAAAAGAACCATTGAAGTCACATGCTGGTCAGTGCTAGATTCAACCCAAATATGATTACAGAGGTGGGCCTGACTCCTTAGCCTATTCATTCGTTTACTTCTATTCTACCTCTAATCCAAAATTACTTCTATTGTGGGCTGCCCCACTTATGGGCTCATAGGCTTTTCCCAGAGTGTCCACGATTCTGTTTTCTACCTCAAAGGTATTTATGAGGTGGAAAAGGAAGAAATCAAAAACTTAGAGAGAGCCCCAAAAGAAAATTTTGGGCTTTCTCAAGTCTCTTTTCATATAAGAGGTTTGCTCAATTCTGACTGCTCACTTTGCCAAATACAGGCAAGTGACTATTTTAATTCTGTGAGAAACTGCTCAGTGATATACCCATTGGAGACAAGGTCATCTTCCTCTCTTCATTTCATACTATTATCTGGGAGACCCAGGAAGATTCTTTTCCCTGTATGCATGGCACAAACTGGATATATAAACATACGGAATATTGGTTAATCTAAAGCTTTTAATTCAAGGAATGCTTATAAAAATAAAAGAAATTATTTGGAACAGGGATTATTTTGGGGAAACTACATCCATTATGAAGGATAATTGGTTGTACCACACACACATGCTGTTAAGTCACCTTATATTTATTTCTCATGGGCATGTATTCAAAATGATGCTTGACTCTTTCTTCTCTAAATGTTGTCTTTTCCTTACCACTTCTTTAGTTTAGACACTTCCAAAACCATGGAGGCAAAAACCATTTTCTACAATCTGTGAGGAGAGAGTACTTCCCTGAAATTGCTGAAGTGATATTAACTAGCCACTTAAATCATAGGTGAACTTGATCTTTCATGGAACTAATTCCAAAAGGAATCAGTCAAGTACTGCATCATGGAAACATATAAAGTGATGGAGATAAGAGAAACCTTGATTTGTCACAATGGTTAAAAAAAATGTTCATGGTCTCTGTATATGACACTCTTCTTTCATAAAAACAGAACCTCTGTCTTGTATAGGACCTGTTACACATCTCATTGTACAGTAAAACCTTTCAAAAAAGCTGTTCAAGGAGGACTGAAATGTTGGCAAAGCAAACAGTGATGACACTATTAATGAGACTAAATATTAATGATATTAAATCATGTCATGATCTTGTCATCTCAATATTGTCACATAGTCAGAAAGAAGGTTTTTATGTAAATACTATTTCCAGAAGTCTAAAACTACCTTTCCCACCAGGAAAAAAAAGAGCAAGACTATATACAGATTTCGCATTAATTTCGCATTTCCTTTTCTCATGTATCATCACTACTTATTGGCCCCTCATAGAAAAAGTTGCTTGGAGGTATACACTTTGATTGATAACACAACTCAGCCAAAGCAGTCTCATTGAACAGAATTAGCAATCCAGGCAGGGTACCACAAAGTGAATTTTAATGAGAAGACTTTACAAGGCAAATTACAAAGGAGACTATAATTATCAATTTCTCTCAATGCTGCTCAGGTTCATAGTACATAAGGAGAAAACTATTGGGAAAATTGACTTGATATGAATTTATGAACTGGCAGGATTACTTTTAAGAGATGAACAATAAATTGTTCTTTTAGCTTTAGTTCACATAATGTAGCAGATGTCATATGTCTCAGGAGCAAACAAACAATTTGTCACAAACACTTCTCTGAAGTTTTTTTAAAATATTTTATTTCTCTAGAATGAAGAATGGTATTTTTGCAACTGTATTACAAATTTCTTGAAGGCTAAATCAATGCTCTACTACAGTTTAAGACTTCCTTATGCCTAATACAGTGTGATACACATGTTCAGAAATCAAAAACCACCTGCTGATTAACTAAATTTCCTATTGTTTTCATTTCAACATTGTTATTTGTCCCATGACAAACTATTATTTTACTCACCATGAAGAATGCCTTTATTTCAGTTATATTAACTGCATCACTGTTAATATATGTCTTTTTCATATTTAGAAATATTGCCAAGAATTCAAGAGGTTTTGGATCTAAAACTCTGTCATAATGATTCACTTAGAACCTAATAATCCATTTTCACAGCAATTTTCCAGTAAGTGCTTCCTTGTTACTTTCTCCCTGGGATCTGTTGCTCTTGATTCCTGTTTAATGATCACTATCAGGCTTACCTAACTCTTCATAGACACATTCTCACATTCTCCCCCATCTTACTCCTGAAACTTCCTAGATCAACTGCCTGCTTTTAAAGGTCTGCTTTGGCTACACATTCTAACCACATCATTGATCTTGAACACTGCCCCAGATTAGATACTGTAGAAATTAAAGAAAAGAAAAAGTCAAAAGCAGCCATGAGGAGTCTAAAGTGGTATGTGCCTATTTTTAGAGGATTTTGGAAATAGGGCAAGCTGTTAAAAAGATATAGAGCCCAAATATGAAATATGATTCTGCAATACAAAAAAGAATTCCAATGCAACATCAGGGATTTAATTAGTAATCACCCATAAAATAAAACCCTGGTACCAGTAAATGTATATTCTATTCCAACACTCCCAACAGTACACTGCGGAAATATTTTTGCATTTTATTTGCATAAAAGTAAATTATGCTTAAATTATGAGAATAATGACAAAACTAAACTCTAAAAAACAAACAAAACATATTATGCCACCATGTTCTGACTCTTTCATCTGATCTTCTAGAAATTTGCATTTGAAAGAATGGCATTCATGATAAAAACCCTCAACAAAGTAGGGTTAAAAGGAACATACCTAATATAATAAGGGCCTCATATGAAAAATCCACAGCTAACATCATATTCAATGGGGAAAAACTAAGAGCTTTTCTCCTAACACCAGGAAAAAGACAAAGATGTCCACTTTTACCACTTTTACTCAAAGTACTAGAAGTCTTAGCCACTGCAATCAGACAACAAAAAGAAATAAAAGGCATCCAAATTAGTAAGGGAGAAGTAAAACTTTCACTATTTGTAGAAGACATGATACTTTACATAGAAAACCCAAAGACTCCATCAAAAAAAACACTAGAACTGAGGGTGCCTGTGTGGCTCAGTGGGTTAAAGCCTCTGCCTTCAGCTCACGTCATGATCTCAGGGTTCTGGGATTGAGGCCCACATCGGGATCTCTGCTTAGCAGGAAGCTTGCTTCCTCCTCTCTCTCTCCCTACTTGGGATCTCTCTCTCTTTCTGTCAAATAAATAAATAGATAATCTTTTAAAAAAATCACTAGAACTGATAAATGAATTCAGTAAAATCATAGGATACAAAATCAATGTACAGAAATGCATTTTGTTTCTAGGCACTAATAATGAAATAGCAGAAAGAGAAATAAAGCAATCAATTCCATCTACAGTTGCACCAAAAACAGTAAAATAACCTAGGAATAAACTTACCCAAAAAGATGAAAGATCTGTACTCTGAAAACTATAAAACATTGATGAAAGAAATTGAAGACAGCACAAAGAAATGGAGAGACAATCCACACTCATGGATTAGAAAAAAAAAATACTGTTAAAATGTCTATCCTACCCAAAACAATACATACATTTAATGCAACCCTATCAAAATACTGACAGCATTTTTCACAGAACCAAAAGAATCCCAAAATTTATATAAAACCATAAAAGATCTAAAATGGCCAAAGCAATCTTGAAAAATTATAACAAAGCTGAAGTATTACAATTCCAGACTTCAAGTTATATTACAAAACTGTAGTGATCAAAACAATATGGTACTGGCACAAAAACAGACACAAAGATCAATAGAACAGAATAGAAAACCTAGAAATACACCACAGTTATATGATCAATTAATCTTTGACAAAGGAAGCAAGAATATCCAGTGAGAAAAAGGCAGTCTCTTCAATAAATGGTGTTGGGAAAACTGGAGAGCTATATGCAAAAGAATGAAACTGAACCCACTTTCTTACAATATACACATTGTACACCTGACACTGATATTACACTGCATGATAACTTACTGGAATTTAAATAAATACTTAAAAATAAATAAAAAAAATGCCATCCCAACAAAACAAAAACAACAAAAAATGGATTAAGGATCTAAATGTGAGACCTAAAACTATAAAAATCCTAGAAGAGAAAACAGGCCGTGATTTTTCTGACATCAGCTGTAGCAACATTTTTCTACATGTTTCCTAAAGCAAGGGAAACAAAAGGAAAAATAAACCAATGGGACTTCATCAAAATAAAAAAAAAAATTTCTGCACAGCAAAGGAAACAACTAATATAACTAAAAGCTTACAGAATAGGAAAAGATATTTGCAACTGGCTTATCTCATAAAGGGTTATCATTTAAAGAACTGGTACAACTCAACACCCACAAAACAAATAATCCAATTAAAAATGGGCAGAAGACATGAACAGACATTTCTCCAAAGGAGATATACAGATAACCAAGAGACACATGAAAAGATGCTCAGAATCACTCATCATCAGGGAAATGCAAATAAAAACTACAATGAAGTATCACCTCACACCTGTCAGAATGGCTAAAATCAAAAACTCAAGAAACAACAAATGTAGTCAAAGGTGTGGAGGAAAAGGCACTGCTGGTGGGAATGCAAACTGCTGTAGCTCCTATGGAAGACAGTATGGAAGTTGCTCAGAAAAATTAAAAATAGAACTACCCTATGATCTACTAATCTCACTACTAATTTCTAAAGATATATGCACCCTTATGTTTATTACAACATCATTTACAAGTGTAGAAATAGCCCAAGTGTCCATCTATAGATACATGAATAAAGAAGAAGTGGTACACACACACACACACTGGAATATATTTTAGCCATAAAAAGGAATAAAATGTTGCCATTTGCAACAACATGGATGAGTGTAATGTTAAGGGAAATAAACCAGTCAGAAAAAGACAAATACCATATAATTTCACTCATATGGAGAATTTAAGAAACACAACAAATAAACAAAGTAAAAAGAGAGACAACCCCAAAAAAAGACTCTGATGTACAGAGAAAAAATGGTTACCAGAGGAGAGGTGGATAGGGGGATGGATGAAATAGATGAAGGGGATTAAAATACACATATCTTGATCCACACTGAGTAATATATGGAAATGCTGAATCACTGTATTGTACACCTGAAACTAATATATAACACTGTATGTTAACTACACTGGAAATAAAATAAATAAAATTAAAAATGAAAGACTAGGATAGAGCATACTCCATGCAAATGCTATGAATTTCATATGTAATTGTTTTTCTTGAATCTTCACAATAAGCCCATAAGTTAGGTATTTTTATATACCTAGTTTACAGTTAATGAATCTGAGTTCAAGATATTTAGTAACCTGTGGATGATTTATAGGGATTGTAGTAATCTTCACTTTATTGGGTTGTTGAGAAGAATAAATAGAACTGTGAGTTGAATCATATCAATGAACACTGACTAAGCCTCTTCCAGGTACCACAAAATTCGAACTACATTATCTCATTTAATGCTTGTGAGTGGGTAAAAGTACATTTAGTATGAAGATTAGCATGGACCCAGGGCCAAATACAGAACTTTGCTCCTCCATGTTAGGCTAATGTCTTGTTCATAGTTGTACTCTTAGAATCAAGTGTTCCTTGTCCATAGGAGATTCTCAGAAACCACTGTATTTACCCAATGAATACATCATCATCTGGCATTCTTAAAAGATTAGCAATATTTGGAGGACTTAAAATTTCTATACATATCATCTTACTGTAATATCATCTTATGTCATTTGCAGTTTGAAGTAGACAGTATATATGCATATTAACTCACAAAGAAAACAGCTGCTGAAGTTGCCCAAGACAACTTATAAACATGATGCAATATGTCCAGAAGAAATCAGCAGATAACTTGCATCAGTTGATTTTTAAAAGGGTATCACAGAACAAATTAATAAGAGAAGATAGAAACTACATGGTCCTCTCAATTGATGCAGAAAAATCATTTGACAGAATACAGCATCTGTTCCTGATGAAAACTCTTCAAAGGATAGGGATAGAGGGAACATACTTCAACCTTATAAAATCTATCTATGAAAACCCACAGTGAATACCATTATCAATGGGAAAAAACTGACAGCCTTCCCACTGAGATCAGAAACAAGACAAGGATGCCCACTGTTGCCACTATTGTTCAACATAGTGTTAGAAGTCCTAGCAACAGCAATTAGACAACAAAAGAAATAAAAGGTATTCAAATTGGTAAAGAAGAAGTCAAACTCTCTCTCTTCTCTGATGACATGATACTTTATATGGAAAATCCAAAAGACTCTACCCCCAAACTACTAGAACTCATACAACAATTCAGTAATGTGGCAGGATTCAAAATAAATTGCACAGAAATCAATTGTGTTCTTATACACTAACAATGAAAATATAGAAAGGGAAATCAGAGAATCAATTCCATTTACTGAGCACCCAAAACCATAAAATATCTGGGAATAAACCAAACCAAAGAAGTTAAGGATCTGTACTCAAGTAACCACAGAACACTTATGAAAGAAATTGAAGAAGACACAAAAAGATGGAAGAGCAGTCCATGCTCATGGATCGGAAGAATAAACATTGTTAAAAATGTCTATACTGCCCAGAGTAATCTATACTTTCAATGCCATCCCAATCAAAATTCCACCAACATTTTTCAAAGTACTGGAACAAACAATCCTAAAATTTATATGGAACCAGAAAAGATCCTGAATTGCTAATGAAATGTTGAACAAGAAAACCAACTAGGGCATCACATTGCCTGATTTCAAGTTATATTACAAAGCTGTGATCTCCAAGACAGCATGGTACTGGCACAAAACAGACACATAGACCAATGGAACACAGTATAGACTCCAGATATGGATCCACAACTCTATGGTCAAATAATCTTTGACAAAGCAGGAAAAAATATTCAGTGGGAAAAAGACAATCTCTTCAATAAATGGTGCTGGGAAAATTGGACACCTACAGATAGAGGAATGAAACTTGACCATTCACTTATGCCACACACGAAGATAGATTCAAAATGGATGAAAGACCTCAACATGAGACAGGAATCTATCAAAATCCTAGAGGAGAACATGGGCAGTAACCTCTTTGACATCGGCCACAGCACTTCTTTCAAGACACGTCTCCAAAGGCAAAGGAAACAAAAGCCAAAATGAACTTTTGGGACTTGATCAAAATAAAAAGCTTCTGCACAGCAAAGGAAACAGTCAACAAAACTAAGAGGCAACACACGGAATGGGAAAAGATATTTGCAAATGACACTATAGACAAAGGGCTGATATCCAAGATCTATAAAGAACTCAAACTCGACAACCAAAGAAAAGATCACCACATCAAAAAAAAATGGGCAAGAGACATGAAGAGGCACTTCTCCATACAAGACATACAAATGGCTAACAGTCACATGATAAAATGTTCATCATCATTAGCTATCAGGGAAATTCAAATCAAACCACATTGAGATATCACCTTACACCAGTCAGAATGGCCAAAATGAACAGAACAGGAAACAAGTGATGGAGAGACTGTGGATAAAGGGGAACTCTCTTATACTGTTGTGGGAAAGCAAGTTGTTGCAGCTGCTTTGGAAAACAGTAGAGATTCCTTAAAGAATTAAAAACAGAGCTACCCTATGATCCTTCAATTGCATTACTGGGTATTTACCCCAAAGATACAGATGTAGTGAAAAGAAGGGGCAAGGCGCCTGGGTGGTTCAGTTGGTTAAGCGACTGCCTTCAGCTC
Source organism: Spilogale gracilis (assembly GCA_004023965.1). Classification (NCBI taxonomy): domain Eukaryota; kingdom Metazoa; phylum Chordata; class Mammalia; order Carnivora; family Mephitidae; genus Spilogale; species Spilogale gracilis. The sequence goes on along the minus strand of PITA01017015.1, from coordinate 25,530 downwards.
AGGTCATGATCCCGGAAACCTGGGATCGAGTCCCACATTGGGCTCTCTGCTGGGCAGGAAGCCTGCTTCTCCTTCTCTCACTCCCCTGCTTGTGTTCCCTCTCTAGCTGTGTTTCTGTCAAGTAAATAAAATCTTAAAAAAAAGAAAGAAAGAAAAGAAGGGGCATATATACCCCTATGTTCATTGCAGCAATGGCCACAATCGCCAAACTGTGGAAAGAGCCAAGGTGCCCTGCAACAGATGAATGGATAAAGAAGATGTGGTCCATAAATACAATGGAATATTACGCTTCTATCAGAAAGGATGAATACCCAACTTTTGTAGCAACATGGACCGGACTGAAGGAGATTATGCTGAGTGAAATAAGCCAAGCAGAGAAAGTCAAATATTATATGGTTTCACTTACTTGTGGAGCATAAGGAGTAATATGGAGGACAGTAGGAGAAGAAAAGGAAATGGAAAGTGGGGGTAACTTGGGGAGAGAGATGAAACATGAGAGACTTTGGACTGAGAAACAAACTGACGGTCTTGGAAGGGAGGGGATGGGGTGGTGGGTATTGAGGGCATGAACTGCTGGAGCATTGGGTGTGGGGCATAAACAATGAATCCTGGAACACTGAAAAAATAAAATAATGTAATAATAAAAAAAAGGTATCACATATTCATGTCTTTCTTAAAGATAAAAATTAGACATATATTTATTGTTTTCTGTCTATAGGATTTACTTTACTATCACAGTAATTTCATTTTTGTGAATTTTCTTTTCTGTATATTTCAGTGTCTTTTATTTTATCCATTGCTATTCTATCAGCTCTCTCTTTTTGATGTTGCTAGTACATATACATTAAAGACACTCTGGGCGCCTGGGTGGCTCAGTTGGTTGGGCGACTGCCTTCTGCTCAGGTCATGATCCCGGAGACCTGGGATCGAGTCCCATATCAGGCTCCCTGCTCGGCGGGAAGCCTGCTTCTCCCTCTCTCACTCTCCCTGCTTGTGTACCCTCTCTGGCTGTGTTTCTCTCTGTCAAATAAATAAAATCTTTAAAAAAAAAAATAAAGACACTCTGCCTTTCCGTGTCTCTGTAGTATTGAAAACCAGATGATAGAATCAGTTAGAGTTATGCTTAATATAAGAGTAAATGTATTGTGTGCAAAACCTCACATGAGGTGTGGTATCTGTCTGTTCTTAAATCTCAGAATCTTTTGATAATCTAAGCCATGTTCTTGGTGGTCAAGTCTGCAAAATAAACGATCTCTGGGTAAGTGAAAGATGGGTGTGTTTGCAAACTTTCTGAGAACTATTAGAAATATCTAGCTTTATGCCAACCTAAACACATTTTTCCAATAATGAAAACAGCCTTTAAGAAGGGCAAGTCTTTTTAAAATCTGGATTATAGGCTACTTCTTAAAAATGAAAGATGCAACTAAGATTACATGTAAGAATGTAGTGCAGTAGGGAAAAAATGAGGAAACAGTAAATCTTTATGCCATGAAAGTAGAAAAATGTTCTTTCAATGAAAAGACAATATTAAATACAGTACATTTGTGACAGGACATTTTACTTCTCCCTTTGGGAATTAATTCCTTTAGTGTATGGGCATTTGAGAAGGGATTTCAAGATGGATAGTAGTCCATGGGTAAAATATTTCTCCCAGCCTGCAGGACACATTGCAGGGGGGAAGGAATGGCTAGGGTTAAGAAAAGATAAGTTATCTTTCTTAAATTCCACATGAGTGAAATTATATGGTATTTGTCTTTCTCTGACTGACCTATTTTGCTTAACATAATACTCGCTAGTTCCAACCATGTTGTAAATGGTGAGATTTCATTATTTTTTCATGGCTGAGTAATAATAATATATATATATATATACATACATATATATATATATACATACATATATATATGTTCACATATATGTATTCTTTATCCATTCATTAGGTCAATGGACATTTGAGCTGTTTCCATAATTTGGCTATTTAGATAATGCTGCTATAAACATCACAAATGAAAAAACAAGAAAGAGAGGCAAACCAAGAAGCACACTCTTAAGTACAGAGAACAAATTGATGGTTACTAGACAGAAAGTGAGGGGGGGGATGAGTTAAAAGGGTAATGTGGATTCAATAGTGCACTTGCTGTGTGTGAGGAGTGGGTGATATATGGAAGTGATGAATCACTGTACTGTAAACCTGAGACTAATATTACCCACTATGTTAACTGGAATTTAAATAAAAATTTAGAAAACAGAAGTTATCAAGAACTCCATCTCATAATGCAAATAGATTAAAAATGTCTAGAACCCCATGTCTCTTTTCCTCTTAATTATAATTTTATTAAAAATTAATATCAGAAGTTGATGAGTTTAAAAAATTAATTGACACAGGTTAAAAGTATCTAGATGCCATTGCAACTATATCATGATCCCCTCCTGCTTCTCCTTCCTTGTTGTCATCTTCTTTTTCTTTTTTCCCCCAAGTACAAAGAGAAATGTAATCTGGCACAAATGTCTGATTCACCTCTATAACAACATAAAATGACAGAAGATAGTACTGGAAATTGAAGTTGACTCTAAAGGAATACAAATCAAAATAATGTTCCAGATGGGCATTTGGAACATATTACACAATGTTGAGATAATAAGACAATTCTTGATCGACCTCAGTGGGAGCCTAAAGTGTTATACAAGCCATCTTCACAATGTCCACGTTCTCCCCCAACCATTCATCACTTATTGTCAGTTTTTGGGGGGATTTCTCGAATATGGTGTGCTCTAGTGTTGTAGGACATCTAGCATTTTCTTTAGTCTGTCAACGATTGTAACACTTTGTTGTTGTTGTTGTTGTTGTTTTAAATAGACTTTTCTTTTGGTGCTTTTAGGTTTACAGAAAAAAAAATGACTGGGAAATACAGATGGTCCATATCGCCCCACCTCCATATCAGGTTTCCCCAATTAGTAACATCTTGCATTAGTGTGATACATGCGTTACAGCTGATGAGCCAATTTGATACCTCATTATAAGCTAAGGTATAATATAGTTGACATTCAGTTTCACTCAGAGCTGTACACTCACTTTTGACAAGTGTATAATGACATGTATCCGCCATTAAAGTATTACACAGAATGGGTTTACTGGCCTAACAATCCACTAGGCTTCTCCTATTCACTCTGCCTCTTTTCTTTTTCTTTCCTTTCCTTCCCTTCCCTTTCCCTACCCTTCTGCTTTCCTTTCCATTTCCTCTTCCTTTTCCTTTCCTTTCCAATCCATTTCTGAAAGCATCTTTTTTAATTGAAATTCAATTAGCCACCATATAATGATGTATAGTACATCATTAGCTTTTGACATAATGTTCAATGGTTCATGAGTTGAACACATATAGCATCAAATAAACTACCCACGGCTTAGGCTGGACACACATACCCATTTCTTTTGATTAAAAGTGACTAAAAAACCCTGAAAAATAATAAAAAATAATGTTGGATTATTTAGGATGCAAAGCAATTGCTCTGCTGAGTATTAAATAGTTGGCCCTAGTGTCCTGAAAAATAGGAGTCATTCCGACCAGCTGATACATCAGCTAGTCTGACATCAGCAGAGCTGAAAAAGTAGTGTCATTCATGAGCTTCACTTGGGATGGGAAGGTAGCAAGGGCATGGGGAGAGTTTTTAAGAGTCTAATACAGCAAAGATTAAGAAAAAAATTAAGATCCAAAGAAATGTGGCTGAAGTAGCAATGCCTGATTGTATTTGTTCAAGGTAATCAAGCAAGAAATGTTCTGAGACCCGTGACATGACAGCGCCTGCAATAGCTGTACTTATTTATCTGATATAATTTTCTCAACTCTTGCACGACTGAAGTATCAACAGTCCATTTGACATGTGAGGGAACTATGGCTCAAAGAAGGTAAGTAATTGGGTCTAACATTACAAAGCCAGTATCAGCCAGGCCAAAATTTGAAGTGCGATCTGTTAGATTCTAAAACTTTATAGGTTCTCTCCCAAAGTTTCCTAACTTAAAACCAATATTTATATTTACCTTTGCTTAAACTTAGTCCTAACTCATGCTACTTTTTTATCTTAGAACCACAGAAACTGAGTGAACTTCCCACTGCACTTTCCAGAGAACCTAACCCTATCCGTTACTGCATCGGCTAAGAGAAAACAATCATGTAGTCATTATTATTGTCAGAAGCCATCCCAGAGTCCCTAGAATGGTATTCTTCCAGTGTAAATAATACAGAATTATTAGAGACAACATACTTTAAATCATGTTTTAAGAATAAAACAAAAACTAGTGCCCTTATTTTCATTTCATGATCAATAAACGAGGTTACATGCTGCACTAACATTCATCATTCTCTCACCAAGAAATCTTATACTGGAGTTTTCAATAGCATCTCTTTTTCAACAGATATCAAGCATACTTGGTACATGAACAAATATAATAAATAAGGGGAAAAATGGAGTTGAAGATTTCTGCACCTTTCTCTTCAATCATTATTGGAGGGATCTAAAAATTCAAATCAATTATATACATATGACTTTTTTAGTTTGTGGTATTGTTTACTGGGAACAGGAAAGCTTATCATAATTCCTGCTCAGACTCACATACTATCAGCACTGGAAATATATTATTAAGCACCTTTTATTCTACTTTCCTGTACCACTCAGTAGACAAGCAGTAGGGCTCAAATTTTTTTACAAAAATTTGAGAAATTTCCTATTCTAAAATTTCTAAAGTCATCTCAGGGACACCTTAATGAGCAATACTCTCCATTTGTGTAGATCTAAAGTTTTCCAAACAGCATATGTCTGCAAGTTGTGGGAACCACATGAAGGGCTGGATATTCTGGAAAGAGAAACCCAGGGCTAGAAAATGACATTGTAGGTTGGGGGACCATCTGCTCTGATTTGCCAGGCACAGTCCCAGGTTACACTGTTAGTCCCACGCAGTTATTAATAGTGCCCTTTTCACTATCAAGGATTTCTGGGTTTGGACAATAAATTTTATGATCACACAAATTTTACAGTATGTCTATATCACCTCTAGTTTCTTCCATGAGAGCCTATAATTTCTTGCATAGATAAGCAATATTCCTCACTAAAGGAAAATACTGTTATAAAGTAGAGCCTGACCATTAGATTCAACTTAATATGAAATAATTTATCGAATTCTTTTTATCTGATACCTTAAGTATAATTGATTTATTAAAGGAGTGGGACGTCAGAGGGAAAAACATTAGGTCACAAAACAAAAACAAACAAAAAAACCCCAAAAAACCAAACAAACAAAAAAAACAAAACAAAACAAAAAGCACATTGAAAACAGGGGAAAAAGTGAATATGCAGTAAACATTCACCTATCTTCTAAAATGGCCTAAAAAGGAGTGCCTGGGTGGCTCAATGGGTTAAGCCTCTGCCTTTGGTTCAGGTCATAGTCTCCGGGTCCTGGGATGGAGCCCCACATCAGGCTCTCTGCTCAGCAGGGAGACTGCTTCCTCCTCTGCCTGCCTGCCTCTCTGCCAACCTGTGATCTCTGTCAAAAAAATAAATAAAATCTTTAAAAAATAAAATAAAATGGCCCCCAAATAATCAGGATTACAGGTATATCAGTACTTTCTTTTCTTTTGAGAAAAGGATGAAGTTACAGTAATTAAACAGAAAAGATTTAGCCTTGGAAGTTAGAAGAGAATGGTCTGTAGAAAGGTCATGTAAGTGTCATAAATGCAAAATCATGGACTTTTGCTTGAACTTCCAAATGTGTGTGTGTGTTGTATGTGTGTGTGTGTGTGTGTGTGTGTGTGTGCATGCGTGAGCCCTTGAGTGAGTGTAGTTGTGTAAAAAATACTCAGTTGATATGGCCTCTGTGAGAGGAAGGAGGCGAACTGAGCTATCAGAGAGTTTTATAGTTCAATATAAAAAAAGAAATGAAGGAATTGCACAGTGATTTAATGAAAATAGTATAAGTCTACGTTAGTTGTTTTAATTGAGTACAATGGACAGGAAAAATATTTAAGGGAACCTACAAATTTAAAGTATCCTGTATTCACTTCTTCCTGTCTTAATACAAAATATTATTTTTTCTTTATTTGAAGTTACAGGAAACAAGTTTGTTTTCATTTTAATGTACTTCATGTTATACCTCTATAAGATAAGATTCCATCAGTGACACTATCAAGAATGTTTCTATGGGGTGCCTGGGTGGCTCAGTCATTAAGCATTTGCCTTTGACTCAGATCATGATCCCAGAGTCCTGGGATCCAGCCCTTCATGGAACCCTGCACTGGGCTCCCTGCTTGGTGGGAGCCCTGCTTCTACCTCTCTCATTCCCTCTGCCTGTGTTCCCTCTCTACCTGTGTTTCTTTCTGTCAAATAAATAAAGTCTTAAAAAAATGTTTCTATGAATTTTCTACACCAATATCTTGCTAGGACTTTCTATAGAATTCAAGATAAAACATTTCCCTATCACTTAGGTTTGGAAACAAACTGGCATTCTGTTCAAGGAAACTTTCCTCACTTTACAATCCTACTTGTCTATGCCATGAACCCTGATTTCATAGCACAAAGTTTGGTATCTTTTTCCTTCTAACTAATTAAGCAAAGAAATTCTATGTATCACAGGATCTAAGCTTCACAGTGATTGACATAAATTCTATTCCAATGTAACAATATAACTACTTCTCTGCTTTTTCTATTGGGAAAAATAATACATTCAGAAGGGCTTTTATATGTTCATTTTTCTTGAAGAATAAACATGCACGAATATAAAATAAATATAAATTTTATGTTATAGTTATTTGGATAGATAGGAATTCATATCTTCCCTTTTTAATAATTCCCACTAATGGGTTTTTTCATTTGCTTTATGTGATTTTTGTTTTGTTAGCACAGGTTAAGCACACAGTTCACTTTATGGAAAACTAATTACAAGTGTTTCCATGTTTCCAGGAGAAATCTATAAATGACATCAGGGTACAACTTGGGGAAAATGGACATGCCTAAATGAATGGATCATAATCTCCATGTTTCCTTTCAATTCTCTTTACTCTTTTGCTAATAAATGCTTTCAGAACGTCTTAGTTAAGGCCATATGTCAGGTTTTTATTTTAAAGTGAGAACATGGCAATGGAAAATTTATTAATAGCTCACTACCTTCGACCTCTAGTAGAGCACTGATTTCATCAAATTGTTACTTGATTTTCCAGTTTTCTTGCTTTTATTAAATCTAACAAAAGGCATTACCCAGACATATCTATATCACATGTATATTGCTTAACCATGGGAAGGGCAATAGACATTGATTAAACATTACTAAAATCATTGTTTGTAAAGAATTAATTCCAAACTAACTCTGGTGCTAATACACAGAGACAAAAGAGAAGGATTTGATCTACCAATAAAAATAACTTCAACTTAGTTGACTCTTAATCTCAGCTTTTTCTCCCTTCAATCATATGTTAGAGTAGCAGATGATGTAGTAGGGACAAGGTTGACATGAAGACTTACTCATTCTCCAGTAAAAATAAATGTACAAACAAATATACATAACAATATTATTGTAATTCTGGTTTATAATTCCACACTTTGTTTTCTATAAGATTTTAAGACAAATTCATAAAGAATAATTATAGGGAGACCTGGGTGGCTCAGTCATGATGGCAGTCATCTGCCTTCAACTCAAGTCATGATCCTGGGGTCCCAGGATTGAGCCCTGCATCTGTCTCCCTACTTGCCAGGAAGCCTGCTTCTTCCTCTCTCACTCTCCTTGCTTTTCTTCCCTCTCTAGCTATGTTTCTCTCTGTCAAATACATATATAAAATCTTTAAAAAAATAATTATAAACCTATGTTAATGGACACACACTATCCATATAAGGGTGGTGAAACTATGGGAGCAGAGTGTCTGCTTGTGATGAGGTTGGTGTATGGGAAGAGTTATGGAGATAGATGAGGTGACAGTTGCATAACAATGTTAAGGTTGCATAACAATGCTATTACAAAACTATACACTAAAAATTGGTTAAAATGGTAAATTTTATATTATGTACATATCATTACAATAAAAAGTGCATTTGGATCGAGCTAATTTCTACTTTCTTTTTTCCCTGGTTTTATTGGGATATAATCAACAGCACTGTATAAGTTTAAGAAGTACAACATAAGGGGGAGCTTGGGTGGCTCAGTTGGTTAAGTGACTGCCTTCAGCTCAGGTCATGATCCCAGAGACCAGGGATCCAGCCCCGCATCGGGTTCCCTGCTCGGCGGGAAGCCTGCTTCTCCCTTCCTCACTCCCTCTGCTTGTGTTCCCTCTCTAGCTGTGTTTCTCTCTGTCAAATAAATAAATAAAATCTTAAAAAGAAAAGTACAACATAAGAATTGACTTTACATATATTGTGAAATGATGATCACAGTAAGTTAATTTCTATCATTTCATATTGGTACCAAAACAACAACAACAGCAGCAACAACAACAACATTTTTTTTATCCTTGTGATGAGAACTCATAATATCTAGTCTCTTAACAGTTTTCAGATACACCATAAGTAGTGTTAACTATACTCGTCATGTTGTATATACATCTCCAGTATTTATTTATCTTGTAACTAGAAGTCTGTGCCTTTTGATCACATTCATCCAACAATCCCTAGCCCTGGCTGATCTAGCTAACCTCTGATAATACGGTTTCATTAAAAATGAAGCATGCCATTTCACAACATAGTATCAGATTATGCACATCTAAATTGTCTCAATAACATATCAGCCAAGCTCTCACACTGTTTGGAAACTAATAGTACTGGAAGCAAATGAACCATTGCATCGCCCACTGGAGGAAATGCCTGGAAAGTGATGGAGCTGTCACACTTGCTGCATAGGTGAAAAACCTAGGCCCTCTGTCAAAATCTGACATGAACGCTGCCCTCCTGGATTGTTTTCATGCCTATTGCCCATGTGCCATTCCTAGCTTCAAATGGCTGGGCAGATAATTAGTTTTCCCAACATAGAAAAGGACTGTGCAATTGCTCTCTTGCAACAAACTCTAATCATCACCATTCAACTGTGATCCTACTGTCATAAGATTGTTTTGTACCCAATGAAACAAGACAAAATTGATAGATTGCATTCTATTAATTAGCTGAAGGGAAAATAAAAGTTCAGCAAAATTGGTAAGTTGAATTTTAAGCTGAATGAGGTTGTTGGGCTTGCACATATTTGATAACATAGATTATTACATACTTTAAAATTTTTTCCTAGGTAAAAGGGAATTTTAGGTCTCTTCAGAGCAAATGTTCATTCAGTCGAGGTGGATAAAGCTATCATCTTTTTAAATACCGCCTCTAAATCTCCATTTGCCTTTTAATTTGGGAGTACCAAGGGAATTGTTGATCTGGGTAGCAGTTCCACAATTATCAGTCATTATGGAAATAAATGTCAATTAAAATCACAAAGGGATACCACAGCACACCCACCAGAATGGCTAAAATAAAAATCCCTAAGAATTACCAAGTGTTCATAAGGATTCATATCCTCTGCTGGTGGGAATATAAATTAGTATACAAGTTCAGAAAATTATCAATTATCTGCTAAAAATGAACATATAAATCACACATAAAGAATCAGAAATCCAACAGAAATGTGGACTTATATGCCCCAAAGACACATATAAGGCTTTAAGCACCACAAACCAGCCACAGTGGAATAGTATATACTTTGAAAATTAAATTACTGTTATATATAGAAATCTCACCTAAATAATATTGAGATCAAGAAGCCACACGACAAGTATAAACTCTTATCAGTCCATTTGCATAAATCTCAAAAATTGTAAAATAATCTACAATATTAGAATTCAAGAAAGTGGTTACCTTATAGATGATTGGGATTTATGATTAGAAATAAAAAAGAGCACCTTTCATTTTGTTGGTTATATTTTATTTCTTAATTTGAATGATTATTACACATGTTTCTGGGCTTTGTGATAATTTATTGTTTGCCTATTATTTTTGTACTAAGTATATTTCAATAAAAGCTCTAATTGACCAATGACATACGATTATTTTATATGTCAAAAAAAAAAGATTAGACTAAGAGAAAAAATTAAAGTCACTTTAATGATTCCACTGTACATTGACACTGAGTCTTTTTTTTTCCCTAAACATATGTTTATGCATGAACAATTACTCAGCACTGATAGTTTTTCTTGGTTAACACAAATTATTAAAATTGTTTAAGGAAAACAAGAAAGACTAAAAAGAACAAGCTTCCATAATCTCATCAATAGAAGCATGAAGCACTAAACAACAATCAAACAAACTCCAAAAACTATCAGATTCAAAGTAATCTTTGTCTGTTTATCATTGGATTTTCTTAATTTTTAAACAGGAAATTCTGATACAATATGAAAAAAATCTCATGTTAGCAAATGAAATATAGAGTTGTAAAAACCCTTCCTAATTCTTTGTTAGGCAAGATTTTTTTCCCAAGTGATTCTTTGATGACTGGTTGTTTTTTTTAAATATATTCTTTTTCTCTTTGCTCACAAATAATTATCTGCCTGTTCAATTTTCTTTTCCAAGTTGGTAATTTTTTTCTTTCATCATTTTCTCATTTGTCCTGGTTCTCTGCATTCCAGGACTACTTTTTCAATTTGTTCTTCACAAATCTGATGACATTATTTGTTGCCTCCAAAGGCAGATTTACTTCTTCTGTTATATTTTGTTTCTTTTCAGTCCTTTGCATTTCAACTTTTTCAATTCCTATGGCTTCTATTTCTAAGTCAATCATTGCATTTGTAAGGATGACAGAAGTTTTCCTAAAGTAATTTTCTTGTTTCCGTATTAATTCATTGTTCTACATTTGCTTTACCTCTGAGGCTTTCATTTCCTGCGTCATGTAATCATTATCCAAACCATGTTTGGCTTTGTTATTGCTGTTACTGCTCCTTACTGATTAGAAAGTGTGATAAAAATCTATTGAAGGGTAGTGTTTCTCAACATACATGTCAAAAGACTGACTCTTAGTCTTGATTCTACTGATAACCTGGTTTTTAGCAGAAAACATCAATGCTTCACTGTTGAAAAGTAGATTGTGAACCACCTCAGGCCCAAATTCTAATGAGCAGCAGGCACTCACATAAAGTACTTCTGCAAAAATGTTTGTGGACACTCTTCTCTCCCAGCTGTTGTTCTTCTGATCCTGATCTAGTAAGTATTAAAGATACATACACACACACACACACACACACACACACACACACACACACAGTACTACTGTCTCTTGTCATATTACCACACCTATAATGACTATTGGGAGTACCTAACTTTCTGCTTGGATGCAACAAAGTTCTCTAAGTCCTTCCTTCTTTTCTGTCCTTTTCAGAGGGAGCAAGAGGGATAATCCTTGAATGGATATAAAGGCACTGACTAAAGAGGAGTCTGCAGGTATGACTATCTGACTTCCTCAGTTATACAATTCTTAGATCTCTGAATCCGGGGACTGAAAGTAAGTGAGGACTCAGAATCTGTCTGTATTATTTAAAGCCATGGGTTTGCTCTACTTCAAATTGTGAATTTCTATTTAGTGATGTGGAATCTCCCCAGAAGATAATAATAGATTGGCTGAAAGTCACAGTTTTAAAAGTTGTCATAAATTTCCACCCTTCTCTATGCCCTTATAGTCATTTTAAGCTTCATCAAGCACTGCTAAGTTGGTAGAACTTTAAAACAACAACTACTTCTGACATTTTAAACTGTGATAAAAAAAAATACCATCAGCATCATTTGGAAAAAAAATTCAATCTTCTTCTAATATTTACTCACAACCAAAGTTATTTCTGAACATCTGTGCAATATCACTTTGACACAGATGGCAAAATGCTTATTAATAAAATAGCACATGTAAATATTTGGATCCATTTCAGTAAAACTGAGAAAGCCACAAAACCATCTTACAAAGTAAATTTTCATTGCTGACGCAATATGCATCTTACTGTGTACCAAAAGTGCTGCAATTTTCTTTAGTAGTTTTTGAAATGAACAAGTAACATTTATTTTCAGGCCCCTTCAATATAGTGGTGAGATGAGTTCATTTTCATTTCATAGCTGGCCAACTTCCACTTTTATCTCTTAGAATTATACAAGGTCTACATGCTGCTTGGGAACTGATAAGGTCCAGTCTTCTAAATACAACCTAACTTTTCTTTTCCAAAAACAAACAGAATAAAAAGAGGGAAAAAAACCTCATATCTGAGAAAGTCTTTTAATAATATATCACATATCAAAAATTTAAAGTCTTGATTTCTGATAAGTAAATTTAAAAGAAATCATTCCTATAAACTTTTAGTTATTTTCCATTTTTTTTCATGTTGATTGTTTCCTATAACTCTTTAAAGATATTTTGTCATTTTCAGTTTTCTTGCATCTATTTCACTTGAACAGTTAGGAATTTGATCTTCTCATACCTTAGACCATAACACAGGTTTTTTGCTGTATGTTGAGGCCTTATAGAGTAAAACAAAAAGACCTGGATTTGAAGAACAAAGGTCTGGGATTGAACACGATGTTTGCCTCATATTAGCTCCATCCATTTTATAAGGCTTACTGTTTGGTCTACAGGCCAGTGTTAATCTGCAAATGTTAACTGGTCTACACCATAAGAAGTATGGAAAATGGGCTATGGAGAGAAAACACTAAAACCTTTTATATTCGTTTCATAACTTTAAGTCTGCAGAATAATGACAACTAAGAAACATGTGGACTTAAGTATTCTGTGTCTGCCTTTTAATCATTTTATTTCCCTGGTATGTAATGTTAGCAAAAACATTCAGTCTGCAATGGATTCAAATGGGTCAGGGATACACACATCCCAAAGTTTATAGGAGCATTATCTACAATAGTCAAATTATAGAAACAGCCCAAGCAGCCATCAAGAATGCCATGAGGAATGGATAAAGATATGGTATATATGATATACCATGGAATATTACTCACTCAGTCATAAAAAAAAATGAAATCCTCTCATTTGCAATAACATGGATGGAGCTAGAGAGTGTTACATTAAGTGAAATAAGTCAGAGAAAGACAAACACTATATGATTTTACTCACATGTAAAACTTAAGAAAGAAAACAAATAAAGGAAAAAAAAGAGAGAAACACAAACCAAGAAACATACTCTTTATTATACAGAACAAACTGAAGATTACCAAAGGGGAGGTAGCTGGGGGAATGGGTTGAATTGGTGATGAGGATTAAGGAGTACACTTGCTGTAATGGGCACTGGGTGTTTTGCATGCAAGTGTTGAATCACTATACTGTTCCTCTGATACGAATATACATTCTGAGTTAATTAATTAGAATTTAAATAAAAACTTAAAAACACATGCACACAAAAAATGACCCTTAACCCATAGAGTCTGAAAAACACTGAACCTGTAAGACACCCAGTGAGCCAATTAATCTCTAGGGACCTCAGTTTTTTCATCTGTAAAATACACATAATGATCCTCACTTTGTCTTCCATACAGGGTATATCAATAATAAATAAAGTTACTTACTCACAAATTATCTGTAAATTATAATGCACCTTATGAACATACAGTTATTATATTCTAAGCAATAATCATTCAGGAAATAGCATGCTATCTCAGCTAGGAGAAGCTTGGCAATTGTTAGCTACCCAAGAAATGTTTGTTGACTTTCTGAATGAATGCAAGTACAGAAACTTTGTCATCAGACAGGACTGCACTCAACTGTCAGAGCAGTTTGTTATTTAAAGAAAGTCACATAATTTTTCAACAGTACAGTTTCTTCATCTGTAAAATGAGAACAATAATAGCTTCTACCCTTAAGCATTGTGAGTATTCAATAAAGCAGTGCAGTAAAGTAGTTAGCATTTAGTACTTGGCACATGGACAGTGTTCAGTAAATTCTAGTCTTATATCTTTAACCTCTTTCCCTATGCTTAAGGAATTGATTGTTTACATGCAGTTTCTTACTTAGTTCTTAGGAAAATATAACAAGATAACTACCATAATCTTCATTTTCTTTCCCTTTTTTTTTTTTTTTTTTTAAGAGAGAGTGAGAGCTTGTGCCTGTGTGAGCAGGGGTTGGGGAGGGGCAGAAGGAAAAAGGGAATCTTAGGAACGCTCCATGTCCAGAGCAGAGCCCCCACAGAGGGCTTGATCTCAAGACCCCTGAGAGCATGATCTAAGCAGAAACCAAGAGTCTGATGCTCAACCAACTGAGCCACCCAGACGCCCCCATCATCTCCATTTTCAAACAAGGAAGCTATGACTCAAAGAATTAAGCAACTTTCACAAGGTCATACCAACTGTAATACTATGTCTGTCTACAACAAAATGCTGTGACTATCCCTGACGAAAACCACCTTCCTAAGGTTTTTGAAGTAATGAGAATCAATGTAATAGACATTCTCCCTTTAAACACACTCTTATTTTTATTTGTAAACTATGAGGATTCTTTGCATAAAAAGCAATCTCAGCAGATTTAATGACACACAGAAAACGATACCCATGTATCTATCACTTTTTCCACTCACCAGGCTGACTTGCTGGGCTCCTCATGTTGATGGTAGCCACTTTCTGTGTTCTTCCCTGGGCCTCTTTACATGACCCTGTTTCGAGGCTACCAAAAAATAAATGAAGAAAACATGTTAAAAAAAAAAAAAGGATCTCCATATATTAATGATCACAACAATAATAATTCAAATTTACATAGCACCTACAAAAGGGACTAAGCCACTTCCCATATTTGGGGTTCTGCACCTTGAAAAAAGTGCATTGTCATTTTTATTGGAATTCTCAGAACATGACAAGATATCTACCATCCAGGCATTCATTAAATTCCTTTTTTTTTTAATTAAATAGATATATGGATCAAACTCATGTTCAAATACATTTATACAGTTAAGAAATCAACCTTCCACTCCAGAAGCAAAAATGGCATTTTGTTATAATTTGTTATAATGTAGACTGGAAAAAGAAAGTATTTTTGTTATGTCAATCAACCTGTCATTTCTTTCTTTCTTTCTTTCTTTCTTTCTTTCTTTCTTTCTTTCTTTCTTGGATTGGAGGTTTATTTAACACCAGTGGGCTCAGAGGAGAGTGGTCTCCAAAGGTCTGAGCCTCAACTTGCCATTTCAAAGGTTAATTTGACAATGAAGTCAACATGCAAACCCAGATTATCCCTTGTGGTTTCAGTTAATCATTGGATGAATCTGATAATCTGTTATCAAAAATAATTATGGTCTATTTATGCAGGAAATTTCAATACAATTAATTAAAAGCTAAAATCTACTTTTGAAATAGTTGTAAGGTTGAAAAAGGGAAATGGAATGTTCTTTTTAGAATAAGAATCTGACTTTTCCATTGTCTTGATGACTCTTTTTCTGCTACTTCCCAGCTCTGTGTTGACTCTCCAGGGCAACCCATGGAAAGAGAGAAGGGTAAAGGAGAAAGGTAAGTTGATCAAAAAAAAAAAAAAAAAGTAAAAGCTATTGTAGGAGAGTTTTTATTAACTCAAAGTAAGTATAATGAGGTGAAAAGCTTTCTTTTTTCTTTCTTTTTTTTCTACCTTCCTTAATTGAAACATACTTGACATATAACATTGAATAAATTTAAGGTGTACAACATGTTAATTTGATAGTAATGCTTTCTTAAAAGAATTGGAATGCCAGTCATGTTCCTTCAAACCTCAAACTTGTATGCCAGCTTTTGTACTTGACATTACTCCTTGTGTAAGCACTCATAATAGTGATAATTATTATTTTGTTGCTTATAACTGTTCTTACCATTTTATAGGAATTATCTAATATTTATAACAACACTGTAAGGTAGGTATTATTAAAACTCCCTTTTTTTAAAGATGAGAAAACAGAGGCACAGCTGAAGTAAATTACTCAAGATTCAATGCTATTAACCACTTAGGGTAGGATTTTTTTTTTTTTTAAGATTGTATTTATTCATTTGACAGAGAGATCACAAGCAGGCAGAGAGAGGAGGAAGCAGGCTCCCTGCTGAGCAGAGAGCCGTAAGCAGGACCCAGAGATCATGACCTGAGCCCAAGGCAGGGGCTTTAAGCCATTGAGCCACCCAGAGGCTTGCACTAGGGTAGGATTTGAACCTTCCCCAGAACCCACTATCTTAAGCTCCAAGGTATCTACTACCTTTTAAACTTACTCCGAACTTGAATTATTTAATTTCCTCTCATGCTTTCCTAGGTAGTCCCTACTTCCTAGGAAATTAACACATATGCTTGTTCTCAAGTCAGAAACCTGAAGATCTTTTTTAATTAACTTCCTTTCCATGGTAATTATGTACATTAAATATAGCTAGAATACATACAGCTCTCTCCTCTCATCAGATGAAGTCACTGTAATTGATCATCTAGAATTGTGCAAAGCCTTCTACCTATGCTCACTGATCCTGCTCATGACCTCATCTACAATCCACTGCTCACACTCTAGCCAGGCTAGACTTTATAGCATAAATCATAATTTTACTACCCTGCTTAAAATTCTAAGTGGCTTTGTATTGTACTTGGAATAAAATACAATTATCTTATCATGGCCTACAAACTCTGACATTAACAGGCTACAATCTACCTCTCAAATATTATACCATTTTTCTCTCATTTTTATTGGGCTTCTGCATGCTCTTCTTGTACTAAATCCTGGTCTCAAGAAACTAAGGACTTTGCTTTTCAGGAAATCAAGTCTGGACTGCTCTGCAGTTGGACCCTTTTTATACCTTAGAGTGTCAATTCAAGTCACTTTCTCTAAAAGGTTTTTCCTGAAATCCCAAAATATTCCCCTCCTTTCACAACCTATCACTGTATTCTTAATTTGTCTATAATCTTTTTCCTCACTGGAATGTGGAATCCATATGGACAGAATTATAGCCTCTGCTTAAAAATTCCTGCTTAATGAATGTATGGATGAAAGGATGCATGTTAAAATATATTTCTAACTAATTATTTTTGGTTTTATTCATTCCTGAAAGGAAGACAAAAGAATCTTGCATTTAAAGAATTAGTAAATACAAATGATAAAATAATCATTTTTTCATATTTCCACATGTATACCTGCTCTTTTGATATATTAAAACAACTCGCATTAAAAAAAATAAAAGATTTGGGGCGATTGGGTGGCATAGTCATTAAGCATCCACCTTCAGCTCAGGTCATGATCCCACAGTCCCTGGTATCGAGCCCCGCATCAGGCTCCCTGCTCAGCGGGAAGCCTGCTTAATCCTCTCTCACTTCCCCTGCTTGTGTTCCTTCTCTAGCTGTGTCTCTCTCTGTCAAATAAATAAATAAAATCTTTTTAAAAAATTAAAAAAATAAAAGATTTCTTATTTATGTTTTTTCCTTAACAAGAATTAAAGACTATAATTGTATGCATTACTTTACTATGCATTATTTTCTAAGAGTGTCCTTACTGTAATACTCCCAGTGTGGATTCAGTACACAATAGCTGATACACATGTACTATTAGTTTTGGATTTCATCAGGAATTTTTGTGAGTACTCATAGGCCAGGGTGAAATATTTACAGTTCATTCAATCACCTGTCCTATCTGTAGCTCTGACCAACAACATGCCAGAAGGGAAACCAGTAATTGTCAAAATCAGGGAAATACAAATCAAAACCATAGTGAGACACCAGTCAGAATGGCTGAAGTTAACAAGACAGAAAACAACAGATGTTGGCGAAGATGTGGGGTAAGGGGAACCCTCCTACACTATTGGTAGGAATGCAAGCTGGTGCAACCACTCTGGAAAACAGTATGGGGGTTCCTCAAGAAGTTGAAAATAGAGCTACCTTAAGGCCCAGCAATCGCACTACTGGGCATTTATCCTAAAGATACAAATGTAGTGATCCAAAGGGGCACATGCACCCAAATGTTTATAACAGCAATGTCCACAATAGCCAAACTATGGAAAGAACCTAGATGTCCATCAACAGATGAGTGGATAAAGAAGATGTGGTATAGATATATAGATAGATATAGATATAGATATAGATAGATATAGATATAGATATAGATATATACACACACACACACAAACACACACACTGGACTACTATTCAGCCATCAAAAAGAATGAAATCCTGCCATTTGCAACAAAGTGGATGGACCTGGAGGGGATTATGCTGAGTGAAATAAGTCAATCAGACAAAGACAACTGTCATATGATCTCTCTAATATGAGGAATTTGAGAAGCAGGGAGGGGGGGTCATGGGGTGTAGGGAGGGAAAAAAATGAAACAAGATGGGACCGGGGAGGGAGACAAACCATAAGAGACTCTTAATCTCAAGAAACAAACTGAGAGTTGCTGGGGGGTGGGAAGGGGGAGGGATAGGGTTGCTGGGTTATGGAAAAAAATAAAGAAAAAATAAAGGGAAAAAAAAACACTGATGCAAGCTTGTACAATTACCTCTTATTAGCTCTATAACACTCTGAACTGAGTCATCTGCCAACAATGTTCTTGCCTCCTTTTCCTGTAATTCCACTGATTTCCCCGGATTAATTCTCCAAATCAAAGCTAGAATCCTGTCAATCCTTTTTCATAATGTTTCTAAGACTACCCATTCCCTATAAAATACGGGGGTAGAAGGGGAAGAAGGGAGGCCTATTTCTAACTTATTAGCCTGGGCTCAACGACTTCCACTGTTTTAATCTACCTACTCCTGTTCCAACTATTTCCCTCATTCATTTATAAGCACTTACTGGCCCAGAGCCATACTTTGGTTCATCTTCACAATTGCTTTCTCTGGCTCAATGCATGGTGCATGCTAACTGTGAAATAAAGGAGGAAAGAGGATTCCTTCCCTGCCTCGTGCTTTTATTTCTGTAAAGGTAGTGAAGTCGTGGACAGAGAGCACAAGCCCCCTGTAGGTTATGCAAGTCATGTAGACATAGTAGTTTAGGGTTCGACCTTGCCCATGCTGCTCTACCCCTAAGACAATTCTGTCTTCCGGTGGTAGCTTCATAACTGCAGATACATTAGGTAAGAAGAATAAACCAGCTTCAGATACTGGCTGTGTATTTAAAAACCCAAGAGTTGCAAAGCATCCCTATATCATTTTAGCTCTACAAGTGTAGGACTGGTAGATTCATTTAGTATAAAATAACTTTTCTTAGAATTAAGACTGTTTCTCGTTAAATCTATTATTATCATGTGTCTCAATCTCTCCTGCCATGGAGAATCTTGCTGATATTCCTGTCCCCAAAGCAATGGACTATTTGTTGATAGAGTGTTTTTTTGTGTGTGTGTACTGCAGGCATTTTGGAAATAGCTCTTGGATCAAACTAAATGAGTTCAGTATAAATAAAAAATCTGAGACACTACAGCCTGCGCTCAGCAAGATATTTGTGTGAGTTAGAAAGATGTGGTATGATCCTTTGCAACTGATGTCTTGTGTTGAGTGCAGCATCTAATAAAATGAGTTCCATCATGGAACTTGCATGTTCAATAAAATCTGTATTAAACCTAAATATAAGCCTTGACTGCTGCTTTAGTGACATTTCAATGGAAAAAAAAAAGCGATAAAAGACAAACTATAACTAGATTGGTAGTTTGAGTCACGTTTAAGACTCAAAATAACTGTTAAATAGGTACTTTCTATTCTAATCAAGGTGAGAAGTGAAAGAATATTCATTTTATGTCTGTTACCTTGCTGTGAACATTATTTCAAATACACTGAGACATGACTTACTTTATTTATTTTAAAACCTCTGGCACATTTTATGGTTTGATTCAACTTGTAACACTTTCAAAGCTGTAGTTCATTAAATTACACTTGTTTCATATAAGCCATCCTGATACCTACTGTTAACTTAAAAAGACTGGGGGTACAAGGATTTATTTTAAATATGTTCTACTACAGATCAATGCAGACAGCCTCCTAAAGAGCTATACTGTTTCATCACTGTAGGGAAAGCTTCAGATTCTGGTAAGTCAGGTAGAGAGGAAGGGAATGACCTCAAGCTGTGCTCTACCTACAGCAAGAGCAGTTAACCAGGGGTTCCAGCACCAACACTAACTTTGAATACCATGAACTTTTCTAAAATGTTCTCCACCTGGGGGCACCTGGGTGGCTCAGCTGGTTAAGCGACTGCCTTTGGCTCAGGTCATGATCCCGGGAGACCCGGGATCCAGCCCCGCATCGGGCTGCCTGCTCGGCAGGAGGCCTGCTTCTCCCTCTCTCACTCCCCCTGCTTGTGTTCCCTCTCTGGCTATGTTTCTCACTGTCAAAAAAAATAAAATCTTAAAAAAAAAAAAAGTTCTCCACCTGAGTGAGGTGAGAATTGCCAAATGAAGTTTGGTTGTCTTTGATTTGGGTATAGCTCAGTGACAAATAATCACACAATCTTAAAGTCATAAGTGACAAAGACCGCCAACCCTGTCTCCCAATCAGTATGGAGATACAGGCTTCTGCTCACAAGGGACCCACAATGCAGCTCCATTGTCATCACTGAAGGAGCAGGAGCAACTACTCCAATTATTGTATATATGCATATGCAGTGGAAGTCAGCCTTCTTGTACCTGTCGCACACTGGATCAAGTTTACCCTCTCAAACTCTTCAGAACATATAGAATCCTAGTTTCTCATGGCATATCTTCAAATAACTGAAGGAAGTTATCATTGTCCTGCAGGGATGGGGAGTATCTTTCAGACTCAATATCACCACACTTGAACACAAAATGACAGACATTCCCAGATGTGTCAGTATTCTGGTCACCTTCTTTTGGATGCACTTCAACTTGTCAATGTCTCCTTTTAAGATATATTGGACATCCTGTGACATTTCTGAGGCTTCTAGCAGAATGGAACACCCTGAAAATAACAGTAAATTTCTCTGGTTTGTGAAGAATAATGAGGTCTAAACTTAAATAAAATTTTCACTTCTCAAAATTGGACAGAGAAAGAACTAACCACAAGAATATTAATGGATCAAAAATTCAGCACTAAATTTAGTGTTCTCACAGAGTGGTATCTGAGAGAACATGATCTACAGTCTGCAACCCACAGGCAAGCCTTGAATCAGTTGTCTGGATTATTTGTTCAATCTCCAAAATACTGATTCTCCGTGAGGGGTGGGGAAAATGTCAGTTGAGAAAGGACTGGGGTCATGACTTTCCCCTGCACCAGCTGAGTAACTGGACAAGTCACCAACATCTGTGCTTTTCAGTTGCTTCATTATTGTGATGGCGATTCTATGTGTCAATCTGACTAGGTCAAGAGGTGCCCAGATATTTGGCAAAATATTATTTCCGGGTGTGTCTGTGAGAGCATTTCTTCTGGAATTAGCATTTGAACTGGTGGAACCAGTAAAGCAGTTTGCCCTCCCCAGTATAGGCGGATATCATCCAATTTGTTGAGGGCTTGATCAGAACAAAAAGTTGGAGGAAGGAAGAATTCAACCCTTCCTGCCTAATTGCTTGAGATAAAACATCATGGATCTTTTCCTACCCTAGGTGTTCCAGGTCCTCAGGCCTTTAAGACCTGACCAAATTATACCACTGGCTTTCCTTGGGGTCCAGCTGGGAGAAAGCAGATCTTGGTACTTCTAGCATCCATAGCCTCCACAACTGGGTGAACAAACTCCTTTATAATAAATCTCTTCATATATATGGAATATTATTATAGATAATGTTATATATTACCTCTAGTAACTTATATAATATATAGTATCATAATAACATATTGGTTCTGTTTCTCTCCTGGTTCTGTTTCTCTGCAGAATCCTAATACAATTAGTATATGAAAGTTTTGCCTACATCTCTAAGACATAAACTATATTTAACCTGGTAAGAGATTTCAATGTTTCAAAACTACTTATTAGTCAGGGGTCCTGTCTTTCATTATAATTTAGCCCAGATTTAAATGGTTTTATATCTTCAATAAAACCTGAGACATTTCACTAGTTCCCACAGTCTTCCTATTCACTTCTCTGTTGGTTTACCTGGTAACTTACTTTTGAGCTTTGAACATTCTATGAGAAGAAAGAATTTGGCAACATGGATGATACAAAGGAATATAATTGTGGCTTTTTCCTTTGAAGAATGTACACTCTGTTTAGGCAGACAACATTCTATGTTTTAATGTAAAATAGAAGTATAAACATACAAGTGTAAAATTATGAGTGTCAGATGTTGATAACAATAGATGACAATGGAAGAAAAATCACCTTGGTCTAATAAGATGGAAAATACTCAGAAGGAAATGGAAAGACACCGGGCAGGTCATGATGTAGGATTTTGAGAGCTGGGAGAAGGGAGGTTTTGCATACTTGTCAGAGTGATCAAGTATTTGAAGAACCCTCTGTGGTTCTGGAAACTACACAGTGGCTACATGCAACAATGCTGACACAGGTAATCACTGGATGAGAATACTAACGTAAACATAGGATTTCAGCAGCCCCTTGTAAACACAACATCTCACCTTGCTTAGCTAAAACTGTACAGCAAGCAGCCAGGAGGCTGTGCTACCCCCATGGGGCCTGTGCAGCATTTTAACTATCAATGTTAGGAGACATGAGAACAGGAAAGGGCCTGGTATCTACTTTTGAGGTCTGATATATATATATATATATTCAGAGACACATATGTTTGAAAAAATAAATAAACTTGCTATCAACTAACTTTGGAGGGAGTGATTCTGAAAGTTCTGCTACTGTCTAAATTACTGTTCTTGACCAACGGGTATGGCACAGGCTTCATGGCTTTTATTATGGGGCCAATTGACACCTCCAAATGAATAACTTTTGTGTCAGGAATAAAGGCATGGGCCTTCAGAATCACTTCCAGTTTTTCTAGAAGGATATCAATTTAATAGGGTTGAGGAGGGCTAAGGATATTTTTCTGATGTCTGAGTAGGAATTCCATAGAACTGAAATGTTGGGTCCTGCTGCTAACCTCCTCCAACAACTTGCTTGAGAGAAGTGCTGGTTGCTGTTGAGCCCAATCATTTTCTTGAAGAAAACAGTAGTGACAAGTAAAAGATTCTGTGCACCAATTCTTATCGGAACAAGAGTGTCTGGCAATTAGTATGTCCCAAATGGTGGATGCAAAGTAACCAGTGCTCAGTAAATATTACTGAGTAATTGAATCTGATAAAAATGAGAGTTGTTTTGTGTCACTTGGAGAAAAGGTACATTTATTACAATCAAGAAATTATCCCTGGAAGTTTCCTCTGACTCCTTTCCTGTCCCCCCTGCTCCCACCAAAAGAAAATACATCCACATACATAGGCATGTGTGTCTCCTCATGTGTGCATGGGTGCGTGCGTATGTGTGTGTGTACTGCTTCCTGTTGCTTACATTTCTGTTTTCAAAGTGTACTCCTCCATGCACATGAATGATTTTCTCCTTTTATATTTAGTAGTGTACTGGTGATGCTAGACCTCCAAAAAAATATTCCTTTAATGTCATAAAACCATCTTGAACTGATTCTCCTTTAACTCAGGAAATACAATCCCAATTTCCAAGAACAAAACAAAAAATAAAATATTTAAAAAATAAAAAAAATAATAATATAAAATAATAACCTGTGAGCAGGAGACAGAATCTATAGTCCTTCCTTGAGGAGTTGGAACATAAAGCTGGAATCTTTTTTGCAAGACTTTAGAATTCTCCTATTAAGGGCACTGACTCAGTTGAGACAAATGGAGAAACCATTGAAGGCAATGGCAGCTCCAGAGGAAGGTGGCATCAAGTCAGTTTAACAGGAAGGTATAGGGTAAAAAATGTTAACAATATATACAATAAACTACAGAAATAACAAGCAGAGTTCTACATTGGCTGGAAGAAAGCCCAATGTTAAAATTGCTCACTAATCCAACAGATAATATTTTGGAGACAGACACCTGATCTCTTTGGTGCAAGCAACTAGCTTCATTTCATCTTCTATACTTTTCCTCTCTCAGGCTATTTCCTAAGAGTCCAGACAACACTGGAATCCATCATAAATATTCTTTGGAAATGCATCTCCCCCACAGAAATTGAGGGAATGCATTATAAAATAAATTCATGTTTCCCATGTTTACCCATCAGGTATTTCTAGAATGCAAGTAACATGATTTAGCATATGTCAATCCATTATTATTATTTTTTTAGAAAACACTATATTGGGTTTGGATCATATACAAGATGATGCTTATACTGAAACTTCTAAGGAAATTTGTCTAAAAATATTTGAAAGCCAAATGTATGAGAGATAATTCAATATAATCAATCTTCCCATGAAACATCCTCTGGTCTTTCTCAACTCACATAAAAAGTGTGGAACTATTAGGTATTTACCCCAAAGATACAGATGTAGTGAAAAGAAGGGCCATATGTACCTCAGTGTTCATTGCAGCAATGGCCACAATCTCCAAACTACGGAAAGAACCAAGATGCTTTTCAACAGATGAATGGATAAAGAAGATATGGTCCATATATACAATGGAATATCACGCCTCCATCAGAAAGGATGAATACCTAACTTTTGTAGCAACATGGACCGGATTGGAGGAGATTATGCTGAGTGAAATAAGCCAAGCAGAGAAAGTCAAATATCATATGGTTTCACTTACTTGTGGAGCATAAGGAGTGATATGGAGGACAGTGGGAGAAGAAAAGGAAACAGGAAGTGGTATAAATCAGGGAGGGAGATGAAACATGAGAGACTTTGGACTGAGAAACAAACTGAGGGTCTTGGAATGGAGGGGGGTGAGGGATGGGTGAGCCTGGTGGTGGGTATTGAGGGCATATATTACATGGAGCACTGGGTGTGGGACATAAACAGTGAATCTTAGAACACTGAAAAAAATAAAATAATGTAATAAAAAATAATAAAATAAAAAAATAAGGGCAGGTGACTTAAAAAAATGTGAGGGAAATATCAAACTGCCCAGTGGAAGACTGAGTAAAGTGTACACAAATATCCATAATAAAAGACTAATATAAGCAATGGTATAAATTTTAGTCTTTTCTGTACTGTGACAATGTAAGTCTGGAAATACAGTTAGCTACATTCAGACTTGACCCTGATTTATTGCTGATTCAGCATACATGTTAAATACTGCTAATGCAGCAATTTACCCAAACTCTTTAATTAAGGAGGGAAATTATGGAATATTTTTTCAGTGTAATTTATTAAGATGCTTTCAGTCAATGCAGGTTAGCTATTTGATGAGGTTTCTCAGCTGTTTATATGATCCACAGCATATAGAGAATAAAACAAAATAATAGAAAAAAATAACGTTACTCCTACTTAAAAAGCTCTAAAGAGGGACGCCTGGGTGGCTCAGTTGGTTGAGCGACTGCCTTCGGCTCAGGTCATGATCCCGGAGACTCGGGATCGAGTCCCACATCGGGCTCCCTGCTCGCTGGGAAGCCTGCTTCTCCCTCTCTCACTCCCCCTGCTTGTGTTCCCTCTCTGGCTGTGTTTCTCTCTGTCAAATAAATAAAATCTTAAAAAAAAAAAAAAAAAAAAAAAAAAAAAAAAAAAAAAAAAAAAAAAAAAAAA
>PITA01017014.1:0-44659 GCA_004023965.1 Spilogale gracilis | reverse complement strand
AAAAAAAAAAAAAAAAAAAAAAAAAAAGAAATAATAACCCCCTTGTTTTCTCAAAGCATTTGTTATCAGCTCATGTAATATTTACTTTTTTTCTTCTTTTTTTATGAACTGTGTCTTCCCGCTAGAGTGATGGCTTTTTGTGGATCGGAACTTAATCTGACTTGATTGCTGCTATTTTCCCAATATCTAGTATATGTCTAGTGTATTATAAGCCCTTAATAAATAATTATTGAGTGAATGAATGAATGAATGAATGAATGCCTGACTTTGTTGCTTGCTAGCTGTGTGACCTTGAGCATCTTAGTATCTCTGAGCCTCAGTTTCCAAGTCTTTAAAATGGGCATGGTTACAGAGGTTTACATGTTAAATGAGACAGTGCATCCGAGTTCTTTGCATGGTGACCAACACAATGAAAGTTCTCAATAATGATAATTGACCTTAGGCAGTTATCACTTAGACCAACAAATTCAGATAGAATGTACTGAAGAAAATGAGTGAGGTGTACAAAGGGCTGTCCTCTTGAGAATTGACAGAGGTTCTGACCAGACTAGGTAGTAGGAATCAGGAAAGCGTCTCAGGAGGCATAGCCCTTCAGCTGGACCTCTGGGTTAGGCAGGATCTCAGTAGGTCAGTACTGATTTTATAGAATGGTGGTGCAGGAAAACGGAACAGTGTGAACAAAGAGGCAGGGAATTCAAGGATGACTGGTTGGGCTTGCTTCGGGAATTGGGGGTGGGGAGGCAAAGTACTCTTTCTTGACCTGGTAGTGTGTGTCTTATAATAATCTACTGAGTAAACTCATTACATATTAGTGTTGTTTCCTGTATTTATGTTTTGTTTAAACACACACACACACACACACACACACACACACACACACACACACACTTTTAAAATAAGAAGGGAAGAGGTGTTGGATACAATCAGATAAAAATTCAGGGTCTGCCTCCTGTCAGCTCTCTGACCTTTGACAAGTTATTTAACCTCTCTCAGCCTTGGTTTCCTTATCTGGAAAAGAAATTATAGTAGTACTTGGCTCCTAGCGTTTGTCGGCCATTTAGCAAGAGAACGCATGTCATCCACACCCAGACCCTTGTGAGATCTGTCCACGTGAGTTGGTGGTCCTGGAAAGAAGTGGACTTGGGTGTCAGAAGCCCTGAGTGCTGTCTCCGCCTCTGCGCCTGACTTGCTGTGTGTGGTCTTGGCAGAGTCTCTTCTCTGAGGTCTGATGCCTCCTGATTCTCCTGAAAATCCTGACCCTGGTAAGAATTGTAGCCGAGATTGGGAGGCTGCTTGCGGGAACCTGGGGTCCCTGGGATGGGCTGAGCCTACCCATATTCGTGTTACCTCCAAACAAGTAGAGCCCCCAGAGGCCCTGGAAAACAGCAGGCAGTGAAAGGTGTGGAATCCCCAAGGCTTCCAAGCCTGCCAGTAGCAGGTGAAAATGTGCCAGAGACATAGGTTGGCGACAGTAAATTGTTTCTGGTGTATTATGTAGGGGAAAGGGTGTTGCTTTTACTCTTCTAGGCTTGGGCTGCCTCCCATAAGCTTTCTTTGTCTCTGCTGCCTTTCTGCTGCCTTCACCAGGTCATGTGAGCTTAAAGAACGGACAAGTGGAGGATAATTACCTGGGAAGCGTTCTCTTTCTCTCAAAGGATCACTTTTCCTAGCCAGTGTCCTTCACGATCCTGCTTCCCTGGTAGCAGGAGAGAGATGACCAACTCCTGATTCTTTGACTGAACTGAGAGAAGAAATCAAGGTGAATGGAATCACTAGGGTTGCTGCTCCCTAAAGTGTCTATTAGTTTGTAAGAAAATGTGAAATGTAACAATTCGGTGAATGCCCTGACATTTACTAGGTACTCACATTCAATCTGCCTTGAGTTCCCAGAAAGATTCCCTTTAAAGAGCCCTTTCAACTGACAAATCCTTTCATATTAAACACCCCACCCCAGAACGTTGCAAGGAGTTGCTTGGCCAGAAGCTTTTCCATCTTACAAAACTGAACCTCTGTGCCCATCAAACACCAACTCCCTGAATTCCCCCTTTCCCCAGTTCCTGCAACCATCTCTCGACTTTCTGTCTCTAAAAGTGCTTTAAGTATAGAACCAGACAGTATGTCTTTTGTGACTGGCTATTTTACTTAGCACAATGTCCTCTAGGTTCATTTTTGTTGTAGGAAGGATGGGAATTTCCTTCCTTTTGGGGGGTGAATAATATTCTGTTGTAAGTATAGACCATACTTTTGTTTATCCATTCATCTGTTCATGGACACTTGGGCTGCTTCCACCATTGAATAATGCCTCTGTGAACATAATTATATTAGGTTCTCCTTAAAATCATCCATTAATCCTATATGCCAGTGATAGTGTAGTTCTGATGGTTTGGGGTACTAACAGTCAGCCTCTCTTTAACACCTACACCTTGGGCTCAGGAACTGGGGAAATAGCAAAGTAGCTGGAGGCAGGGGCCAGGGTTGGGGTGAGGGACGAGCCAGGGTTGGCCCAGGACAAGTAACTGAAACATGCTGTATATTCACAGCTGTAACTTCCCTGGACTGGGAAGTATTGGTAGCCATTTAGGAAGCAGATATCCATTTAAGAAAAAGATGGCAGGCTGATAGGAAGGTACAGTGGTCCAGGTTGCTGACTGCTGACATGCTGTGTAGCCAGGGCCAAATTACAAACAAGACCAGGCAGAACGAATAGTCCTCTCTATCCAGTGTGCGGTCAAGGCACTGGGAAGCATCTGTCCTCTGTCTTGAGATAACCCTACCTCTCCCTTCCAATCTGGGGGCACCAGGTTCCACTATTCAACCACATTAGACATGCAATAATAGTTGTCCAAATATATCAGAAAGGGTTTTCTGTTTACAGAGCCACTCTGTTAAAATGCAGTTTTTCCTTAAAGAGCAATCTTAATTTTATAGCCATAAGGATCTTTAAGGTTCATCTAGCACGATTGTTATCAGACTGTACTCTGAGGGGTTTCTGGAGATTCTGGGACAAAGAGGGAGGGTAAGAGCCAAGCAGATGGGACTCGGGGACCACCACTCCTCTCCTCCAACCAGAGCAATCTGCTTTTATCTGATTATAAATTTTTCTAAGAACCAGTAGTTGTGCTACCATGAAAAGGGGTAGGAGGTTTGAAAGTCTCTGATCTAGTAAGACTCCCCTTGTTTGACAGAGGAGGTCCAGAGAGGTTGAGAGAAGTGTTCAAAGTCACACAGCAAATCCATTCAACAGATAGGTACCAAACACCTACCATGAGCCAGATGCACAGTAAACAAAGATGAGTGGACAACTCCTGTGCCATGAAGAGTGGGCTCTTCTCTCTCAAATGGGTCCTATCCAGATTTGCAGAGGATGGGGATGGGATGCACGGGGAGCTGTCAGCAGGGAAGGGGACCACCTCCCCCCACACACAATGTGTGCTTACCAGGTTATCCCCATAGCCTACATGTGAATGCTGCCATCATTCCTGTACATGCTGAAAGGAACAGACACGTGTTCTCTTTAGTAAATTGCTCCCCCACTGCATCGTCCAAACCCTGCTGAAGCCCTGTGATGTGTGTACCCACTGTGCGCAGAACAGCGCTGGCAGATGAGGCTGTCACTGATGAGGACATGGCTCCTGCTGCTACGGAGCTTCCTGTCTAATGGGGAAGAGAGAAGCTCCACAAGTGACTACACTGCAGAGTCAGTGCTAGATGCCAGCCTCGGTGTTTGGGGTTAGGGAGGAAATGTGTCTCTTCCCTCCAGTGTTAGGGAGGTGACACTGGAAGGGGGCCTCTCTTATCTTCCCAGAGTTTCGGCTAGGAATTTGGATGTTAGAGTCAGGCAGCCCTTGCTTCAAAGCCCAGCTGGGCCACGTAGCCATGGAGCTTGGGCAAGGGACAGGAACAGAGTCTTATCTGAAAAATGTGGGTGATATGGTGCCTGGGTGGTGCTGTCAGTTCAGTGTCTGGCTCTTGATTTCGGCTCAGGTCTTGATTATGGGATCGATCCCTGTGTTGGGCTCCACACTCAGTGGGGAGTCTGCTGGAGATTCTCTCTCTCCCTCTGCCCACTCCCCTAAAAAAATATAGATGAATAATTACAGTTCCTTCCTGGCCAGGTTACCATGAGGATTAAATGAGACTATGCATAACAAACTCTCAGCTTCAATAGATGTAGCTCTCATTTCCTGAGTTTTCAGAAAAAGCAGTGGTGGGAGAGAAGCCTTCCAGACAGAGGCACTGCCTGGGTCCCCGAGGGCAGAGCGGGCAGCCTGGCAGGGGTATTCTGTGTGCTGGGGCTAAGAGCACTGGAAAGGAGGTGTGCTGGCAAATGCCACACAAGGGGGCTCCTGGTGGCAGTGGGGCCATCCCAAATTGAGGTCTTAGGGCCCCCATGCTCATGTATGAGCTCTTATCATTTTCTTGTAGAACCCTTGGAATTTTCTAGATATAAGATCCTGTCAATTGCAAATAGAGAAGTTTGACTTCTTACTTCAAGTCTGCGTGCCTTTATTGTGTTCTTATGCCTAATTGCTGGGCTGCCTTTAACTTCATTTATTTTCAACTAGGTGAGAACCAGATCTGGCTGGGGTCAGAGAGAGAGACAGAGTGCCCTTTGGAGGGTTGACCGGACGTAGCCATGTGAGTACCAGGGCCGATCTCTCAAGCTCTACTGTGACATGAGCTCCCAGACTAATGAGCAGAGGAGAGAACACTGGGAAATGCTTTTCTGCGGCACTCATAGCTGGAGCATATTTCTAGAGCATTCGGTAACTGTTTACTAAGCAGCTCCCTGGTTTTTGGGGCTGAGAACACAGATATGACTCATACTTAAATTTGGCACCTCCGGTCTAATGAAAAGTCTGGTCAGTAATTAAGGAATTACAACTCAGCTTGACGAGGGTTATAACTGAGGTCTGTATAAAGTTCAGAAAAACCCTAGAGAAGGAAGCCAATGGTCCTTGTCTCGCGGAACTGAGAAAGTCTTAGAGGAAGTGACGTTAGAGCTGGTTGTAAAGAATTAATTGAATGTGTTATCAGGATGAGAGGGAAGAAACAGGCAGCCCAGGCAGAGAGACTGACATTTGCAAAGGTACGCAGTGCATGAGAGCCAGTTCTGTGGAGGTAATGTGGAGTCCCCAAAGAGGAGGCCACACAGGAAATCGGGTTCATCTCAGAGGAAAAGGCTCTTGTGTGAGGTCAGAGGTTTTAACATGCCTCTGCCTGTCCCTGCCCCTGTCCCCCGGTTTCCAGGGTGGAATCTGTTTCTGAATGCTGTCTCTTGGGCTTCTGTGGTGCTGATTGGAGTAATTTATGGGAAAAGAAGAGAAAACACCAGGAAAGCAAAGTGGACTTTTTTTTTTTTTTAAAGATTTTATTTATTTGACAGAGAGAAACACAGCCAGAGAGGGAACACAAGCAATGGGATTGAGAGAGGGAGAAGCAGGCTTCCCGCCAAGTAGGGAGCCCGATGTGGGACTCGATCCCGGGTCTCCGGGATCATGACCTGAGCTGAAGGCAGTCGCTTAACCAACTGAGCCACCCAGGCGCCCCAGCAAAGTGGACTTCTGTTAGAAATGCAAGGTGCCTTTAATATGTCAGAAAGATTGGAGTGTGGATGGGAGAAAGATAGCGTAAAAGTGGGAACCAATGTAAACTACAGTTTTTGAGAGAAGGGGAGGTTTGATGGCAGGCAGCTGACCCAGAAAATGGCACAGTAGGGGGTAATAGATGGGACAAGAGGTGCTTAGGTGCTTTGGTGCTTTAGGATTTTTTTTTTAACTCTTTTAAGAGTTTCAACCCCGGGCGTGTGGGCTCTCCCGGGCATGTCGGCGCCCCTGTGCGTGTGGGCTCCCCCCAGCGTGTGGGCTCCCCCCAGCGTGTGGGCGCCCCCGTGCGTGTGGGCGTCCCCGAGCGTGTGAAGATGTGGTCCATATATACAATGGAATACTACGCCTACATCAAAAAGGACAAATATCCAATTTTTGTAGCAACATGGACTGGACTAGAGGAGATTATGCTGAGTGAAATAAGCCAGGAAGAGAAAGTCAAGTATCACATGGTTTCACTTACTTGCGATGCATGAGGGGTAACCTGGAGCACAGTGGGAGAAGGAAAGTAAATGGGAACTAGGGTAATCCAGGGAGGGAAACGAAACAACAGAGACTTTGGACACAGAAACAAACTGAGGGACTTGGAGGGAGGGGGGTAGAGGGATGGGAGAGCCTGGTGGTGGGTACTGGGGGCGCCTAGAGCGTGGAGCACTGGGTGTTGGGAATGGGAAAAAAAAAATTTAGTAACAATAAAAAAAAAAAAAAAAAGTTTCAGAAAAGGTTTAAGTTATTTTCCATTTGTTTTCTTCCTGGAAGTTGGACTTAATTTCTTCTAAATGTAGTACCACCGTTAGACTGGACACAAGACAACCCAGTTTCATTTACCCTTGTATTACACATCAGGGGATTATCCTGTGGATCCTGTTGTGGCCTGACAGCCACCACAAGCCATTAGAGCTTCCATAGGGGAAAGAGGTGATTGGAGGTGTGGTTTTTAGAAAGATTATCTGGCTGTTGCATCTAGGATAGGCTGCAGGGACCCAGATCAGAGTCAGGATGACCAGTTCCAAAGCTGTTAAACAGTTCAGCAGAGAAGTGATTAATCAAAGTCTGAACCAGAACAATGGTGGCACAAATGGTCATTATCTCTGCTTTTCAGTAATCTATGGTGCAAATCTTAAAACAGCTCTGAGTATGAGAGGCAGCAACTGGGGAGGAAATTCTCTTCAAGTGTGAGGTAGTTCAGATCTTAATCATATCCTAAGGCCTCCTATTTTCTTTGTGTAATTACACACCCAGAAACCAGTTTATTTAAGTAGCACAGGGTTTCACCTGTGAGACTCACCTGTCAATTCTGCAGTACTTGGAGAGATCTAGACAGGACCATTTTCTTTTTGCTCGGTTCACTCCTACCCTCCAGGAACTTTCTCTCTGGGAATTTATAGAATCTGTCCTTATATTTGCCGAAGGAAGCAGCCAGGAGTAAGGTTTGCTGTCAGTCACTGGGGAGATGATTGCTGTTGGTACTGGCCAATTAACCAGCAGGACAGAAAGTTCTTGGACGAACAAGGACCGAGCCCCAGCTTTCCCAAAGGCACGTTGGAACAGGAGAAGAGGGAGTCTTAATCATGTTTTCATCTGCAGCAGTGTGGCCTAGCATAACACCTGAGACTGCATTATTGCTTAATTAATATTTCCTGAATATATTAATGAATTAGCATAGCATGAAACCCTGAACATGTTGGGTCAGGATTGTGATATGTTAAAGAAAGAATTCATCCGGGCACCTGGGTGGCTCAGTCAGTTAAAGCCTCTGCCTTCAGCTCAGGTCATGGTCTCAGGGTCCTGGGATTGGGGCCCACATCGGGCTCTCTGCTGGGCAGGGAGCCTGCTTCCCCCTCATTCTCTGCCTGCCTCTCTGCCTACTTGAGATCTCTCTCTCTCTCTGTCAAATAAATTAATAAAATCTTTAAAAAAAAAGAATTCATCCATTCACTCATTCATCATTTATTGAGCTTCTCCTACCATTCAGCTTTGAATTAAGCAATGGTTCACAGTCTTGGCTGCATTTGGAGGTTTTTCAAAAATTCTGATAATCAGGCCACACTTCATACCAAGAAAATCAGAATCTTGTCTGAGAGTAGGAGCTAGACATTGTATTCTTTTTATTTATTTTTTTAAAGATTCATTTATTATTTATTTATTTGAGAGGGAGTGAGCGAGAGAGAGAGAGAGCATGAGCCAGGGCAGAGAGAGAAGGACAAGCGGACTCTCCATTGAGCATGGAGCCTGATGTAGGGCTCAATCTCAGGACCCTGGGATCATGACTTGAGCTGAAGGCAGATGTTCAACCAACTGAGTCACCCAGGCCCTCCCTAGGATTCCCTCTAAAGCTCTCCATGGGATTCTAACATGCAGCCATGGTTAAGAACCTCTGGGCTAGGTTCTGGAATAACAGGTGACTGTTGCTCCTTCACTTGTAAGGATCAAAGTCTAAGTGAAGGATACTGAAATTCATTCACTCGTTCATTCATTCATTCATTCAGTCAGTCAGTAGAATACAGAGCATTTAATGCCTCAGTAGAGATATGAGGGATGCCTGGGTGGCTGGGTGTTGAGGATCTGACTCTTGGTTTCAGCTCAGGTCATGATCTTGGGGTCATGAGATAGAGCCCCATGTTGAATTTCTCGCTCAGCAGGGGGTCTACTTGAGATTCTCTCTCCCTCTCAAATAAATAAACAAATCTTTAAGAAAAAAATAGAGCTGTAGAAACTATACTGTGGAAACCCAGAGGGAGGAGTGCTTAGATGTGGTTAAAGGATATAGGAAACTGTGAAGAGAAAGGAACTTTCAAGATAAGTTTTGTATGATAGAAATTCAGGGGTTCCTGGCTGGTTCAGACAGAAGAGCATGTGACTCTTCATCTTCTAGTTCTTTTATCTTTCCATGTAAATTTTAGAATGGTCTCATCCATATTTAAAAGACACCTTGCTGAGATTTGGACAGGAATTGCATTAAATCTGAACCTCAGCTTGGGGAGAGTTGACACATCAACTATGCTCAATCTTCTACTCCATGAACACTATGTGTGTCCCCATTTATTTAGCTCTTTTATTTCTTTCATTAGCATTTTGTAGTTTTCAGCATACAAATCTTGTACAAGTTCTTCTTCTGAGAATGTATTAATGTCCCTTTATTTGCTAAGGGTATTTTTGCCAAATGTGAGATTCTGGGTTGACATTTCTTTTCCTTTGGCCTCTGAAAATCTATGTCACTTCCTTCTCATCTACACATTTTCTGATGAGCAATCCATTGTTATTCTCATTATAGTAAGGTGTTTTTCTCTGGCTGCTTTCAAGACTTTTTTCCCTTTAATTTTCCAAGTTTAATTATTATGTGCCCTGGTGTGGATTTTGAGAGGAGGTGATCCTGTTTCACCCAGCTTCTTGATGAAGGTTTATGTCTCTTACCAAGTTTAGGAAGTTTTCTTCAAGTACCTTGTCATCCGTACATGCTTTCTTGTCAACTTCCAGAGCTATGCCTACATGAGTCTTAAGTCTTTTGTTATATAGTCCCACAGAGCTCTCGGACTCTGTCCTTTTTTTTTTTTTTTAATAACTTATACTCTTATTTTCCTTCTGATGTTCAGATGGGGTAATTTCCATCATTCTGTCTTCCACTTCACGGATTCTTGCCTCTGTTCCCTCCATCTTGACCTTGAACCTAACCACTGAGTTTTTATTTTAGTTACCAGACATTTGGGTTCTAAGATTTCCATTTTAAGTTCTTTTTTTTTCCCTTCTGTTTCTTTGCCCAGACTTTCTATTTTTTTCATTTGTTTCAGGCACGTTCCCATTTGCACACTGAAGCATTTTTATGATGGTTACTTTAAAGTGTCTGTTGGGTCATCCTGGCATACCTATCATCTTGACACTGGTATCTGGTGATTGCTTTAAGAAAAATTCTGTATGAGCTCTTCCCAGTTTTTCATATGAGAAATAATTTCCAACTGAAATGTGGGCATTTTAGGTAGGCATTTGAGACTCTGGATCAAATTTAAGTCTTCTGTTTTATCTGGTGTTATGAGACAGTGCCCTGGCATGGGAAGCAGGAGGCAATGAGAAGAAGTTAATACCACCTGAAGGGGGAGGGGTCTTCATCACTTGTGAGCAGGGACAAGGTCTGGCTCCCTCCCAGGGCTCCAGGAATAACTCTCTGGCTGGGAGAGGGAGAGGTGCATCCTTACTGCTTCTCTTATGGCCTCCATTACTCTGGGGGGGGGGGGTGTTGGGTGGGCTGCAGGGCTTATCTCTACCTGATGATGAAAGTTCTTATTAGGGATTGTAGAGACACCTTCCCAGCAGGAGGGTCAGGTCACCTCGTAGCCTGACAAAGGTGGAAATCTTGGCTCCCCTCAGCCTCTGCTGGCCAGGATGGGAATGGGACTCTAGTGTTTTCTGTGGTGTTTTAGTGTTTTAGTCTAGAAGTTTTCTCTTTTACTAGGCTGCCCCTTTCCTGGTCTGTTAGCTAGACCCAGAAGGCTTTTGTTGGGGCTATTTATTTATTTATTTATTTTGTCAGTGCCATTGGCATTTCTGAGCTGCCAGCCTTTGTAGCTTAAAGTCTCAGATACATATGGCTAAACAAAAACCCAGGGAACTCAACCCTGTGTCATTCCTTGGGTCCTGGGAGTCCTAGCTGGTCTGCCTTTGCCTCTCCACCTTTTAGAGTTGTCTTATGTTTGTTTTAAATATAATGTTCAGGATTTTTTTTTTAATTGTACTTAGCAGAAAAATAGGGGAAAGTACCTGTGCTCAGTCTTCCCTGAAACAGATGTCTCAGTATGTTTTAAAAGGATTTCAGGCAGCCAAGGTTAGAACCACTGGTATAGGCCATAAGTTCCATGAGCACTGGGGTTGTGTCTATCTTATCACCTAGCATTGCATCTGTGCCTGATGCTTCAATAAGGAGTTTTTGAATGGATGGATTGATGGAAGGAAGAGACGATGGGTGGCTGGCTGGCTGGATAAATGAATGCACATGAGAATGGAACGAGCAGCCAGACTGATTAACTTCCATCTATGCTCGTGTACCCACATACCTCTGTCTAGAGACAAGTCTGGCCCAGCACCAGTAGGGGGCCTGGCCAGCAGGTGGCGCCGAAGAACCCCAGGTGTGGTGCTGGGACTGCGGCTCCGCAATCAGGCAGAGGGTCACTTGACTGAAGGAGACAGACATTAAAGATATACTCCCAATTACCTAGGAGCGCTCTCTTGTAAACATCTCGTCTGCTTCTCCTTTTTCTTCTACCAGCCCTTTTATTTACTTCAATATCATACGTAGTTATTTTTTTCTCAAGAAGAAAACAGCCTGGATAACTTTGGTCTTTGAAAGTACCTTTCTCAAGCCTCCCTTCTGGGGATTTGGAACAAAAATAAAACATTATTCGTTGTGTCCTGAAATGATACATGTGTGTATGCTGGGCCTGGTGTCGTGCACAGTATCCTTGTGTAATGTTAGCACAGGTGTTCGTAGTTCCAGTGCTGTGAAATGTTTATTTAAAACGTGTATTTACTTCTCTCTCTTTCTTCCTATACTGGAAAGGTGGGTGGGTTAGGGCAGGGGGTCTGAAACTCCTTCAAATAGCCTAGAAGGTGGGTGTCACTTGGACCTTTAAGGGATTTGTTCTTCAGTCATCTTTGGATCTTAGTGCAGGACACCAAACCCTATAAACTCCAGAAACCTCTGTTTCTTCATCATTAAAATGGGGGCAAAAAAATGATTCTTTCATCATAACCGGCACTATGAAGATTCAATGAAGCAACATGGAAACCCTCCCAGCCCAATGCTGGTACTTTGCAGGAAGCCTTTGAAATACTACTTTTCTTCTCATTCATTGCTTTCCAGTGTCAGAGGGTAAAAGAGAACGGAGCTGAGTTTTTTATACTTCTTTTGTTTGCCACTTAGTGATAATTATGCTTCAGCTTCCTGTTCTTGGCCTAAATCCCAGCCTGTCATACCAGTGGTAGGGCTTGGGAAGAATAGATAAACAAGTCTAGTCTCCCAGACTCTTAAGCCAAATTATAAAATGAAAGAGGATCATGAAGGCACAGGAGGAAAGAGTTGCTGTAGCTAAGTTTTATCCACTCTTCTGCTGCTAAGGATTAAGAAGTTACATGTAACATCTCATTGTGCCTCCCTCTATAAGAAACCATTTTATCTAAAACTTATTTCCAGCTAAAACTGTCTTTCTGCTAAGCAACTATTTTGCTTTTATTCAAATGACACTAGAATCTTGTAATCAATCTGTTTTTCCTCTTTGCTATGGCTCCTGGGAGGCTTAGAGTCAAAATTGTGACCCAACTCCAGTAGCTCTCTAGGATCTACCCTTAGTTGCATCCTTATTTGCCCAACACTCCTTTATTTCCCTTAAAAAAAATTCTAGTGCCTGGTAAGTATTTTAGGAAGCAATATTAATGTACCAAAGCAGGTTTTTAAAACAGAAGTCTGGAAACCTAGACAGCCTCTTGCTTGGACCACTGAATTTCTTTATCAACTTTTGGACATATAATCTATGTACCACAAAATTCACCCATTCTGAGTAAATCATACAATTCAATTATTGTTAGTGTCCAGAGTTATATAATCATCATCAGAATCCAATTTTGGAACATTGCCATCACTCTCAAGGACTCCTTCCTCTTTCCACCCCCAGTCTCAGACAACCACTAATCCACTTTCTGTCTCTATGGATCTTCTATTCTGGACTTCTCCTGTAAGTGGAATCATACAATATGTTGCCTTTTGTGTTTAGCTTCTTTTACTCGCATGATGTTTTTACACTTCATCCATGCTGTAGCATACATCAGTATTTTGGGGGGTTTTATTGACAAATAATATTCCATGGCATGGATATACCATATTTTCATTATCCATTCATCAGTTGATGAATATCTGGGTTGTTTCCATGTTTTGGCTATTATTGATAGTATTAGAGACATTCACATACAAATTTTTGTGTGGACGAATATCTTCTGTTTTCTTGAGTAGATATCTAGGTAAGAATAACTGGTCATTATGGTGACTCTATTAAACTATTTGAGGAGCTGCCAGACTGTTTTCCACAGTGGCCACACCATTTTACATTTCCACCAACAGCATGTGAGGGTCCTAATTTCTTTACATTCTCATTAACACTTGTTATGGTCTGTCTGTCTATATAGTCATCCAGTGGGTATGAAGTGGTATCTCATTGTGGTTTTGATTTGCATTTTCCTGATGACTAATGATATTGAACAACTTTTCATGAGCTTCTTTTTTTTCCTTTTTTTAAAGATTTTATTTATTTGACAGAGAGAAACACAGCCAGAGAGGGGACACAAGCAGGGGGAGTGAGAGAGGGAGAAGCAGGCTTCCCACTGAGCAGGACCCGATGTGGGGCTCGATCTGGGGTCTCCAGGATCATGACCTGAGCCAAAGGCAGTCACTTAATCAACTGAGCCACCCAGGCGCTCCTTTTCATGAGCTTCTGAGACATTCTTATACCCTCTTGGGTGAAATCTCTATTCAGATCTTTTGCCCATTTTTAACTGGATTATTTGTCTTACTACTATTGAGTTGGAAGAGTTCTTTATACATTCTGGATCCATCAGACTTATGATCTAGCAGATATATGAGGTACAAATATTTTCTTTCATTCTGTAGCCTCTTAATTTCTTCTTTTTTTAAGATTTTATTTATTGACTTGACAGAGAGAAACACAGTGAGAGAGGGAACACAAGCAGAGGGACTGAGAGAGGGAGAAGCAGGCTCCCTGCTGAGCAGGAAGTCCGATGTGGGGCTCGATCCTGGGTCTCCAGGATCATGACCTGAGCCGAAGGCAGTCGCTCACCCAACTGAGCCACCCAGGCACCCCGTAGCCTCTTAATTTCTTAGTGGTACCTCTTGAAACATAGGAGTTTTAAATTTTGACAAAGTCCAACTTAATTTTCTCCTTTATGGGTTGTGCCTTTGGCACTGTATCTGAGAAATCTTCAGCTAACTCAGTATCTCAAAGCTTTTCTCCTCTGATTTCTTCTGATAGTTTTAAGATGTTTAGCTGTTAAATATAGGACTATCATCAATTTTGGGTTGGGTTTTGTGTATGGTGTGAGGGGGAAAGGTCTAGATTCATCTCTGCACATGGAGAGGTCAGTCATTCCAGCACAAGTAACGGCATTTGTTCCCTGCCTTGTTACATCACTTCTTCTATTTCAGTGTGTCTGCATATGAAGAGCACAGCCCCTCAATGGCAGCCACAGCCCCCCCCCCCACTTTGTCACTTCAGTTCATGAGACCAACAGACTGACAGACTGTATTGGCTGCACAACCCCCATCCCAGTTTTCCAGAAGAGAGAATGCGACTTAGGCCTTCTATGTCAGATGACATCCCCCAGTCCAATCACATGACTAGGGAGTCAGGTTTATATGGTATCAATTTGGTTGCCAGGGTCTACCCCTAGATGGATTATGGTTTTCCGAGAAGGAAGCTTGTGGGTTGGGCACATACCCCAAAAGGAATCTATTCCAGGGTTGTTTTCTTGTGTTCAGCACTCTGGATTCCCTATGAACTAGCTTGACATTTCTACCTCAGCTGTCACAGGTCACATGCTTAAATTTTGTTTTTGTTTGACCTGTGTTCAAGTGTTCAAGAAAACAAATGAAGCAACTGACAAGGGATATTTTATTTATTTTAAAAAATATTTTATTTGTTTGTTTATTTGCGAGAAACTGAAAGCACAAGCTGGTGAGAGGGGAAAGGGACAGAGGGAGAGGGAGATTCAGGCTCCCTGCTGAACAAGGAGCCTGATGCAGGGCTCCACCCCAGGACCCTGGCATCATCAGATGCTCAACCAACTGAGCTACCCAGGGGCTACAATAAGTGACATTTTAAAACTAAAAGATTCCATGTAAAAAATCCAGCTTTTATGCTTCATTTAAAAAATAGGAAGCTCTGGGCCTGCAGCAGTTGGTGGCATGTGAGCAAGAGCTGTCCTCTTCAGACAGAATATAGGCTCCACGTTGTCCCAGTCCCCGCCACTCCCTCTTGTTCAAGACACACAGTCCACTGTTCTTACTAACTTTCCCTCCCTGACTCTGTAGACATGTGAGTGTCCCTCCACCCCCAGAAAAAATCTTCAGGACCACTCTCTGCCGACAAGGTCATCAACCTCTTGCACCTTACCCAAAGGCTAATTCTTAACCCAGCATTGCCCTACATTCAAAATCAGGCATGTTCTTGCCGAACCAGGTTCATAATGAGATTTTGCTATTTGCAGTCTCTCTCTGCACCATAGCCAGTGATGCTGATAAGCCTGGGTGTTTTATGGAAATCATGCCTTGGCTACAGTCAGCGGAAATATGCAATATGTGGGGTACTTTCATGCATGGTACCTCACTCTCAGAGCAAAGAAACCAATGTTCAGACTGACTTGACTCAAGTAAGCAACCACTGCAAATGATTCTCAGAGGGTAGAGTAGTTTGAAATGAGGAGTGGTGGGTGATGCAATTTAGAATGTATCAAGAAAGGAATCCCAAACTCTCACTTTTCACTAAAGAAAATAAAAGATGTGTTAAGAATGCGGAAGACCTTCCCTTAAAATTTTTTTCCAATGGAATTAATCTATTTTGTTTTTAAAAATGAATGCAGTTATTTCTTATTTTTCTCTGTTATAAAACTAAGATGCTCTTGTGGTTGATATCTTGGGAAATGCCAAAGATAATAAGCATCACCCACCAACCAGAGGAAACCATTGTCAATATAACATGAGACTCACTCTTATGCTAAACCTGATAACAGAATTGACATCATCCTGGATAAACAATATCTGTTGTAAATTTAACTTCATTGTAAACATTTTTCCATATTACTAATGGTGCTCCATAAATGTGATTATCAGTGACAGCATGATATTCCATTCTGTAGCTATTCCATAATACATTTAGTTCCCAGATGTTAGATTTCTTTCCTTTTATTGGCTGTCATAAATGATACTGCAATAAACATTCTTGTACATAAATCTGTATGCCATGTGAGAAATTTTCCAACAATAAAGTTTCCCGGAAAAAATAGAAAAATTAAATGAAGGCTATCAATATCCATCAATAGCATAAACCTTACCTCCAATTTTTGTTGGTTTAGGCATCTTTGTGAAAAATAAGGCCACACGCTTTCTACAGTTAGAGTCTTCTTCCTGCATCTCCTGCTGCTCTTCATTCATTCGTGTCTCGCTTTTTCAGAGCCCTTCCGATGAATGTCTGTTGAGTATCCCTCATGTACCTACCCAGTACCAGCCCGGGAGAATGGCAGTGAATGGAAAGGGGTGGGCCCTGCCATAAAGGAGAGGGTGTCTCCTTGATGGTCATGGGGGTCTCACATTGTAAACAGAAATAGTGGACACTATGCATGCCCCAGAGGTTGTCCCTGTTTAGTTAGGGACAATCAGTTAAAGAGTGATAAGCTAGGTGATATCAAGGGGAGTGTTAGAAGCATTTTGGGGACACAGAGGGGGAGCAACTAAGAGCTTGCAGGCAAATGGTGCTCCATGTAGGAAACAGCACATGCAAAGGCATAGAGGTGTAAAAGAGCTTTCTTATACTTTGTCCCCTGATGCCTTCCCAGACTCATCCTTCCAACAATTCCCTCCCAATTCCTCAAACTCAGCTCTGTACTTTCTTTTTTTCCTTCATCCTTAAATGTCTCTTCCTTCCTCTTGGTGAACTTCTACTAATCCTTTGAAACCCAGCTCACACATCACTCCTTCTCCAATGTTCTTCTTGACATCCACACTCCACCTTAAGAGAGGCTGTCCCTCCCTCCTCTGTCCTGTCAACTGCTTTGATCTTACCTCAGTCATCGTATTTGTCCCAGTTACATTCTAGAATGTTTTATTTTTTGATGCTGTTCTTTTGCTTTTTGTCTTTATTCTCATGTTAATGGACAAACTCCTTGAAGTCGGGGACTGTGAATCAGTTAGGATTTAGTCTGACTGTGTATGGTGGAAAACCTAAGCAGTCCCAGAGAGGGAGAGCCCTGACTGGTTTGGCTCCATTCTACTTGCTGCTTTTCATTTTGTGGCCGGTCCTCTTGGTCCCAAGAAGGCTGCTTAAGCCATATTCATCCTATCACCATTCCAGCCAGTTGAAAGAATGAAGGGCCAAAGAAAAGAACACACCGTCCCTTTAGGGCTGCTTTCTGGAAGTTGCAAACTACATTTTCACTTCCATTTCATTGGAACTTAGTCACGTGGCCATACCCAGCTACAAAGGAGCCTGAAAAATGTAGTATGGCTTCCAGGCAGCCAGATAGTCAGCTAAAAAAAAAAAAATAGAAGTCTATTCCTAAATAGAGGAGAACTGATAGTGGAAGAGTATGAGCAGTTTCAGCCACGGTGAAAAACAAGGAGGTCTAGGATGATTCCTCTGAGCCAGACTGGGCTGGCTGTGGGATCATAGTGTTATTCACCCAGAAATGAAAGGAAATAAGCAGCTGCTATTAATTGAGCACTTCCTATATGTCAGGTACTGCATGAGCTGCTTTCCATTTGAGAGGCGAGGAAAATCGGGACTTGGTGGAGTGAAATACCTTGCCCAGTTAGTTAAGGCAGAAGCAGGATTAGAGCAGAGGTTAACCAGTTTACAAAGATTGGGTTTTTTTTTTTTTTCAAGATGTTATTTATTTATTTGACAGAGAGAGAGGAGGAGGAAACAGGCTCCCTGCTGAGCAGAGAGCCCCTGCGGGCCTGGATCCCAGGACCCTGAGATTATGACCTGAGCTGAAGGCAGAGGCTTTAACCCACTGAGCCACCTAGGCGCCCACAAAAATTGGGTTTTTAACCACAGCCCAGTTCTTCCATCCAGGTGAGCTCTGAGCCTTCTGTGGACCAGCATTGCTGAAATGGGATGGAGAGTGGGGAAAGTGAGGCCACTGGTGGCTTCATTTAAAGTGTAGCATCTCTTCTCCAAATCCACTAATTCCTCTTGCTTCCCCTTCCCCCACTGTTGTCTCCTTTATCTAAAACCAAGGGCTGCAAGTTTTGTTTAGGTAAATACTTGCCCCTGAGAAAGAAGGAGTATTTCTTTTTTTTTTTAAAGATTTTATTTATTTATTTGACAGAGAGAAACACAGCGAGACAGGGAACACAAGCAAGGGGAGTGAGAGAGGGATAAGCAGGCTTCCCGCCGAGCAGGCAGCCTGATGCGGGGCTTGATCCCGGGTCTTCCGGGATCATGACCTGAGCCGAAGGCAGTCGCTTAACCAACTGAGCCACCCAGGCGCCCCTCTTTTTTTTTTTAAGATTTTATTTATTTATTTGACAGAGAGGAGGAAGCATGCTCCCTGTTGAGCAGAGAGCCTGATGTGGGCCTTGATCCCAGGACCCTGAGATCATGACCTGAGCCAAAGGCAGAGGTTTTAACTTACTGAGCCACCCAGGTGCCCAGAAGGAGTATTTCTAATTTGGAATCAGATCCAGGGCACCTCTTCTTGCATACCTCCCATGATGGGGAACTTACTATCTATCAAGGCAATTCATTGCATTGTTAGATAACATTTATTTTTAGAAAGCCCTTTTTTTACCTTTAGCAGAAAGGTGTATTTTTTTGGCAGTTCAAGGTGTTTGTTCTTCAGTTAGACCCGTAGTTCTCAACTAAGGGTCATTTTGCCTCCCACTGGATATCTGGCAATGTCTAGAGATATTTTTGGTTGTCATGACTAGGAGGAGGGGAAGGATGCTACTGGCACCTAGCAAGCAGAGATCAGCGATGCTGCTAAACAGCCAACAATGCACAGGACAGTCCTTCACAACAAAGAATTACCCAGGTCAAAATGTCAATAGAAGAAAAGGTTGAGAAACGGACAGACCCGGGTTTGAATCTTGACTTTGCCAGTCTCTTCCTAGCTGTGTGACCCTGAGTTTGTTGCTTCACCTCCCTGAGCCTGAGCTGATCATTTCCTCACCTCTACCTTGGGGATCATCATAAGACCTCCCTGTGGGCTTGTGCTAGGCATTTAATAACCAATATCTGAAAAGCCCCGGGCTTGGCTCCTTGCTGTGGTAGCTGCTCCAGTCAGCATTCCCAAGACGTTGACTACCTTTGTTTACTCGTTGGCACCTGGGTCTGATTGGATTAGATTATTTGTAATCACTCTGGAAAAAGTCCCACTGCAGCTAATGGTTTTGGAATGGAGCCATTGCCTTAATTCAAAACTGATGGCTTGCTTGTGTACACAAGCTTCTTTAGAGAAAAGGGATTCATTTCTGCTTGTCACCCAGTCCTCATTACCTGGGGATTAGCAGAGCTTTCCCAGCACACTGTCTTAACTGACCCTCTCAACAGCCCAGGGAGGGAGGTAATGATGTTTTCCCTGCTTTACAGGTAAGGAAATTGGAGGTGTGGCTTTTTATCCGAGCTGTGCACAGCCCATCAAGTGGCGGAGCTGGGATAAGAAACTTCTCCTTCCATCACCTGCTTCTCTAGGGACACAGTGCTATAGAGAATTTATAGGTGCCCACCTTTCTCTTCATTTACCCTGTCTGAAATGCCTCCTTGA
The DNA here is from genome assembly GCA_004023965.1 of Spilogale gracilis. Classification (NCBI taxonomy): domain Eukaryota; kingdom Metazoa; phylum Chordata; class Mammalia; order Carnivora; family Mephitidae; genus Spilogale; species Spilogale gracilis. Next base: position 25,517 of record PITA01017014.1, on the reverse strand, counting down.
ACTCCCATTCTCTCTTCTCAGAGTACACCCATCGTCAGCAGCTTGGCCTTGATCCCAGAGACAGCACCTCAGAATCTGCTGGGGTCTGGGCAGCCCGAAGGGAACACCGCCTCCTGTGTAGCATGAGGTACAGTAAGGATCCACGTCCCCACACAATTCCCATACTCAGCTTGACGTTGGTTTGGCATTTGTGGAGAGAAAAACATTCAATAATCTGCTTTTCAAAATGCAGATCCTTGAGGGAGGGGAGAGCGCCTTACATTAGTTATCTCACCAGGTAGGGCATGTTTGGGATTGGGTAAGAGGACCAGAGACCAGGAAGGGCATATGGGTCTGTGACCCTGGCAGCCACACAGACCCTTGCTCAGGAGGGCCCCTGTCTCAGCTTCATGTTCTGCTGTTGCTATCTTGAAATTCTTAATAATAGTTTAATTTTTAATTTTATACTGGACTCCACAGATTACATAGCCAGTCCCGACTGGGATATGAGGTCACGGGGGGCAGGGGCCAAGATGGGTCTGCACGTAGCTGCTGGGTGCTGCGGGTCCTTTCCAGGAATCCTTCCCAGTTCCGTGGCTTGGGAGGACAAAAGTAGATTCTCTTGCTTCTGAAGCAGACCACTGAGCTGAAGGGAATGTTTCACCAGTAAATATCTATTGAATGAGTAAGTTCTGAGCAGAGATGCTTCATGGCACCTGCCTCTCACTCACTCACTCACTCACTCATCCATTTGACAAATATGTATTGATCGTTTGCTTTTATGTTTTTGCAAACTAACATACCTGAGCTACATGTGATAAAGAATTGAGCTTACAGTGATAGGTAAGGAGGATAAACATATACATGCTAGGTTAATTTTCCCCAACATTTTCCTATGAAAATTATTGATAAAATAGAAAAGTTGGGAGCATTGTACAGTGAACACCTATATCTCTACCACTGAGGTTATGAATTAACATTTTGCTCTTCTGCTTTATTATATGTCTGTTCCTTTATCCATTCTTCTAACCAACTATCCATCTAACTTGTTTTTTGATTCATTCCAAAGTAAGCTGCGGACCTCAGTAGATTGCACCCTTAAACACTTAATATGCTACAGTAATTTTTAGTTCAGTAATCTCTGTTCAATCATCACAACTTTTCTTTTTTAGTCAAAAAGGAAAAAATCATTTTCTGTCACATTGTTGAATGGCAAATAGTATATGCACAGTGAAAAAGAGATTCTCAATCCCCCTCTGTGTGCAATGCGGCAAAGAGAAATGAGAAAAGAGAACTTTCCTCAAGGCAACAAGGAAAAAAAGAAATGAGGCACATCTGTAGCAGAGGGCGGTTGGAGCCACCTTGAGAATACCAGCCTGTGGAAGTGTTTGGGGTGACTGCTTCCTGCTTTGTCCCAACCAAAATCCAAGATAAAACTGAGATGACCCTCCCTAGCCTCTTTCCTCCTTCCTGGGATGGCTGTGGACCATTCCAAGAGGGTGTGGGCTTGGTCAGGGCTGAAGGTGAAGCTGCGAGGTCCCGGTTTGGGATGTGGAAGTGGAGAAAGAGACAGGCTAAAGCTGTAGATCTGGGGGCTATTATCCTCACAGAGCTGATGGCTGAGGCTGACAGGGGTGAGTGGAGAAGGCTGGCAGGCCAGAGAGTGACAGGAGCAGAGAGCAGGACTGGGTCACAAGAGGAGAAGGTGATGCTGTTCAGAGGAGGCACACTTGAAGCTGGAACGTTGCTCTGATGGGCGGTTCCGAGCTGGAGGAGAATACGGAAAAATGCCCAAAGCAAGACTCTGAACAGGATACTTGGAAAAGCCTTTAGAGATCACCTGCGCCACCATTCACATTTGACCCATGAGAATATGCAGACTGTGATCACTCAGAATATCAGTGGCAGAGCTGGGGCAAAATCAGTGCTACCCATACGGTGCTTTTGCAGCAAAATAACTCCAGGGTTCCTCCTACAAGGATGAAATGCCTTAGGGCCAGGGTGTGTGGGTGGCTCAGTTGTTAATCGTCTGCCTTCAGCGCTGGTCCTGATCCCGGAGTGCCCGGATCAAGTCCCGGGATAGAGCCATGCATCGGGCTCCCTACTTGGCAGGAAGCCTGCTTCTCTCTCACTCCCCCTGCTTGTGTTCCCTCTCTAGCTGTGTTTCTCTCTGTCAAATAAATAAATAAAATCTTCAAAAAAAAAAAAAAAGCCTTACGGCCTTGCTTTTTATCTTTAAAAAATCATACAAATTTAGTTTTCATCTTAAGAATTTATCTGACTTTGTTTTAATATGAAAGTAGTTTACTTTTTCTAAATTATTAAGAGAGATTTACACTCTGTTAGGGCTTCTCAGTTTTCTTCAAACTAGAGTGCCATATCCAGCATAGGCCAGTCAGCAGGCAGCTCACTTTTCCAGAGCACAAGCAACGTGTTACTTATACAAACTTTGCCTTCCTTCTGCCCAGTTCCCTCACTAGAACGTAAACCCCAGGAGGGCAGAGATTTTTGTTTTGTTCGCTGCTATGCTCCCAATGCCCAGAACAGTGCCGGGAATTCACTAAATAGTCATTGAATGGGTGAAGAAATGAATGACTGAGAAAGAGGAAGATATAGACTATAGGTAACCAGCAATATCTACTGCCCTGAACAGTGTACAGTCCCAGTTAGATGAACTTGATGATACCAAGTGACTCTGTTGATCTCCAAGACTCTGACCTTAATCCTTGTATCTTTTTTCCCAGGGAAGGAGCCACAGCTGGAGGCTGCTCTTTTGCCAATGACTCTTCCCAATTCTTCCTGCACTTTTGAAGACAAGATGTGTGAGGGGAACAAGACCACCATAGCCAGCCCCCAACTGATGCCCCTGGTGGTGGTCCTGAGTGCCATCTCCTTGGTCACAGTAGGACTCAATCTTCTGGTCCTGTATGCTGTGCGGAGCGAGCGGAAGCTGCACACCGTGGGGAACCTGTACATTGTCAGCCTCTCTGTGGCAGACCTAATCGTGGGGGCTGTTGTCATGCCCATGAACATCCTCTACCTCCTCATGTCCAGGTGGTCCTGGGGCCAGCCTCTCTGTCTCTTTTGGCTTTCCATGGACTACGTGGCCAGCACAGCATCCATTTTCAGTGTCTTCATCTTGTGTATTGATCGCTATCGCTCTGTCCAGCAGCCCCTCCGATACCTGAAGTATCGTACCAAGACCCGAGCATCAGTCACCATCTTGGGGGCCTGGTTTCTCTCCTTCCTGTGGATTATTCCTATTCTGGGATGGCATCACTTTATGTCACAGTCCTCGGGACACCGGGAAGACAAGTGTGAGACAGACTTCTATGATGTCACCTGGTTCAAGATCATGACTGCCATCATCAACTTCTATCTGCCTACCTTGCTCATGCTCTGGTTCTATGCCAAGATCTACAAGGCTGTACGGCAGCACTGTCAGCACCGAGAGCTCATCAATGGATCCTTCCCTTCTTTCTCTGACATTAAGCTGAAGCCAGAGAACCCCAAGGCAGGGGTCAAGAAACCAGGGAAGGAATCTCCCTGGGAGGTTCTGAAAAGGAAATCAAAAGATGCCAGTAGTGAGCCTGTCTTGAAGCCACCATCCCAAAACCCAGGAGAGATGAAATCCCCAGGTGACTTGAGCCAAGAGGAGGGCAGAGAAGTGGACAAACTTCAGTGCTTTCCCCTTAACATTGTCCACATGCAGACTGAGGCAGAGGGGAGTGGCAGGGGTTATGTAGCTATTGACCAGAGCCAGAACTCGCTTGGGGTAGATGAACAGAGCCTGAACATGCATGGGACCAGTGAGATGTCAGAGGATCAGATCCTAGGGGATAGCCAGTCCTTCTCTCGGACAGACTCAGACACGCCCCCAGAATCAACATCAGGGAGAGGTAAACCTAGAAGTGGGTCTAACACAGGCCTGGATTATATCAAGTTCACTTGGAAGAGGCTCCGTTCACATTCAAGACAGTATGTGTCTGGGCTGCACATGAACCGAGAACGGAAGGCCGCCAAACAATTGGGTTTTATTATGGCAGCCTTCATCCTTTGCTGGATTCCTTACTTCATCTTCTTCATGGTCATTGCCTTCTGCAAGAGCTGTTGCAATGAGCGTGTGCACATGTTCACCATCTGGCTGGGCTATATCAACTCCACCCTGAACCCTATCATTTACCCCTTGTGTAATGAAAACTTCAAGAAGACCTTCAAGAAAATTCTGCGCATTCACTCCTAAGGGAGGTAACAAGGGGATGCTACCAAAGTGGTGTTCCTCAAGGAAATGGAGAATGAAGGCCTGTGAGTTGCCAGGCACCTGGGCTTTCTAGAGTTAAAAGACTAGTCTTAAGGACTAGGTAACTTGGAAAGTTCTTAGGCACTATTGGCAGAACAACAGATGGCGGTGGTCAGCAGACAGATTGTGTACTCTGAGTAGAGAGCGGGATATTTCCAAGAGAATTAGATCTGGATGAGTTCTCCTGCTCCTCAGGAAAAAATGGGAGCCTCAGATTCTCATTGTAATTCAAGCCTGCAAACTGGAATTAATTGGAAACTGAAGGGACATGTGGGGAGTTTCACTGCTCAGTTAGACGGAACTCTCAAGCCTTCCTGGAATGGACTTATAGGACTGTGCAGAGACCTTACGTATGCAGATAGATGCCGTCCCCTTCCAGGGGTCACCTTGATAGGCATGGCAGTGATTCCATCGTGACTGTCACTTCTCAGAGCACCTCTCCTCTGAGCCCCTTCTACAGCTTTCTCCAGAACCTCCAACTGAACCACGTTGGAAATCCTGCTTTATTATTTCTCATTCACGCATATCTTAGAGTTGGTAGGAAATTATTCAGCTTGTAAGGTCATTGTTTTCAATCCCCAGTTCCTTTTGACTAGTAACAAAATAATGATAAAAGCTGCCCTCAAAAGAAGGAGAAAAAGGGTATTTTTAAATGGTTGCACAATAAAAAAAAACAAACAAAAATGGGAATGGGGAGAAGAAAGCCATATTTCTTGAAGGCTGGATCATGTTTATCTCATTGAAGCTCTATGACATTCCACAGCAGGAGGATGGTGTTACTAGAAGAGCAAATTGAGGTGTGGCAAGGTGAAATAAGGTGCCCAACATCACATAGTTAGAATGAAAACCCAGATGAGGTTCCAGCTTGTTGTCACATGTTTCCTCCAAAAGGCAAAAATTTGTCCTGTGAAGTACAACACACACACACACACACACACACACACACACACACACACACATTCCTGAAAGTGATGGCAATGTTCAAAAAGATGTGTGAGAGAAGGAACAGCTGACTTAGAATATGCCTGAGGCCGCAGAAGGTGTTACTTTGAAGACACAGTGTGCATTTTTATCCATCAGTTCTGCTGTGTTTGATGAAAAGTCATCATGTTCTTCTATAGTCATACTTCTTCAGTAAAAACTAGCAAAGGCATGGGAACATCCAGTTTTCCTTGGGGTTTATATCGCAGTCTGGTTGTGATTTATATCTTAAAACTTAAACTGTCATATGTAGCAAAATGGAGTGTGTGTACAAACTAAACTAATATTTTTGTCTCATGTGTTCCTATTTGCATGATCTGTTAAAATGACAGATTTTTACCTACCTAAAATATATTTGAAACTATACTGAGTTTGAATTATTTAATTCTACCTTTCTGAATCTCTTCAACTGAGGAGATATACTGAAACATGTATTTTCAAATATTACAAGATCTCACATAGGGTTTCCCTATGGTTTCTGGTCACATCTGTAAATGTCTTTAGAAAAGAACTTGCTTTTTAATAACAAGCTTCACTCTCTGCTTGGCATCCCCCAACGCTTCTTCTTGCTCAAAACTGGGGGAGTGAAAGAGACCTTTATGCTGGTTTTAAAAGCTGTAGCTGGTCTGTTCCCAGGTCATAAAATGTTTCCCAAGTGCCCATTGTTTATGTTGATGAGTGGTTGAGGCAACTAGTGAAGAAGACACTTGTTTATGAGCTCTGACTTTGGGTTGAAGAGACCTGGATTTGAGTCTGACAAGAGCAAGAAATGGTCAATATAAATTGTCAGAGCATAGAAAAATGAGATCCATGCATTACTGAATACATGTTTATGGTGCGTGCAGAGTGTCTTGTACACAGTGGGGACACATACAGTTTTAGAACATGCTGAGCGTACTATGTGCCAGGCCCCGTGCTTTACCACTGTTACCTACTTTAACCTATACACCAATCTCAGGGAGATTTCTGTGTTTTACAACTAAGCAAACTGAGGCACAAAGAGAAACTGAAGAGCAGGAAGGCAGAGAGCAAAGGAGAAGGAGAAAGCGGGGGACTGAAAGAGCATAAACCAAGTGGCATAATATTAATACACTCAAGAAAATCTACATTCAAGAACTTGTTCTGGATTAATGTATTTGAGTCTGGTGGTGGGTACTGAGGGCATGTACTACATGGAGCACTGGGTGTGTGGCACAAACAATCTTGGAAAACTAAAAAAATAAAATTATTTAAAAAGTTAAATATACTCAAAAGAAGAACAAACCATCCTTAGCTTTTGATAAATAGAAATTCCTTCAAATGATTCTCTGAAGACCACATGAAAACCAGTCAATTACTGCATCCCAATAAATCTTTAAAAGCTTGTGAAACTATTCCATCTAATAGAAATTGCTATAGATCTTAGAGGTTGGTAATGTTAATAAAGTGTTCACTCAGAAAATCCATTAGTCCTGCAGATTGGCCATTTGATGAATTGGCCATTTGGCTGCTTGGCTTGCAGAAAATTGCTTGTGTCTCTTGAAAATGGGCATTCCAGAGGTAGATTTAAGTCCTAACACAGGATGAAAAGGATATTGGGTCTCTTCTGGCTGGGATGCATTCTAAGTTCTGTAAAGAAATAATGCTGCTAAGATCTAATATGCCAACACGTCTTTCCACAATTTCTTGGGCTTTCAAATCCAAGGCTGTGCAACATTCGGTTCCCACTGTAGGGAGCATGTGCTCTCCTCAACTGCAAGTCAAATGATGAAGGTGGACTGATAGGAATCACTGTGGTCACTGTAGTCTTGATTAAAGTGTCACGGGCTTCATTGCCTTGCTGTGTCTGAGAACATTCTCTGCCTTTTTGAGGGTCCTGATCTTGCATCTTTCATAATGCTCCATCATCTTTGTGCCCCAAGGCATGAGCATCATTTTAAAAGTCCAAAGCAGGGCGCCTGGGTGGCTCAGTGGGTTAAAGCCTCTGCCTTCGGCTCAGGTCATGATCTCAGGGTCCTGGGATCGAGGCCCGCATCCGGCTCTCTGCTCAGCAGGGAGCCTGCTTCCTCCTCTCTCTCTGCCTGCCTCTCTGCCTACTTGTGATCTCTCTCTCTGTCAAATAAATAAATAAATAAATAAAATCTTTAAACAAAACAACAAAAGTCCAAAGCTTAGAGGAAAGAATCATCCTGCGTCTACTTCTGCTGCAATCAGCTCTTAAGGGGGGCAGGGGCCAGATGGCACATGTGGTGCAATCATGGCTGAAAGACCAACATTTCCCAGAGAAGTGGACATTGTAAGCTGGGCAGAAACTCCCAAAAGGCGTTAACTGTAAGGATCTGGAAGTCCAACAGAGGAAACAAGTTTATAAAGAACTAACTTCAACCCAGGCTCAAATATGCCTAATAGAGGGAAGCCTAAGGTGGGTGGGTGTCATCCTACTGGTTATTTTAAAAACCAGTTTTGTTACATTCGATATATATACAGTAAAACGTACCCATGTAAAATGTAGAGATCAATGAGTTTTGACAGATGTATACACCCATGTCATCCCCATCTCAATTAAGATGTAGAACATTTCCTTCAGCCCAGGAAGTTCCTCATGCCCTCTCTATGTTCCAGGGAACACTGATCTGACTTCTAATCACTGTAGATTAGTTTTGCTGATTCTAGAACTTTACATAAATATAATTATATATATTCTTTTTTTCATTTTTATCTAAGATTTACCCACATTTCAATGGGTTTATCATCACCATCATCATAATTGAAGTATAGTTGACATACTTTCAGGTGTATCATATATTGATTTGACAGTTCTGTGTGTTGCTCAGTGCTCACCATAGTAAGTCACCATACAATGTGATTATAATATTATTGACTGCATTCCCTGTGCTGTACTTTTCATCTCCAAGACTTATTTTACAACTGGCACTTTGTACCTCTTAGTCCATTTCGCCCTGCCCCCCCCCTCCTGACAACCACCAGTTTGCCTCTGTGTCTATGAATCTGTTTCTGTTTTGTTTGTTGATTTGGTTGATTTTTTAAAAAATTCATACATAAATGAAATAATATAGTGTTTGTCCTTCTCTGACTTATTTTACTTAGCATAATAGGTCTTTACTAGGTCTTTCCATGTTGTTGCAAATAGCAGGATTTCATTCTTTTTTATTTTTTATTTTTTTAAAGATTTATTTATTTGGCGGAGAGAGAGAGAGAGAGATCACAAGTAGGCAGAGAAACAGGCAGAGAGAGGGGGAAGCAGGCTCCCTGCTGAGTGGAGAGCCTGATTTGGGACTCCATCCCAGGACCCTGAGATCATGACCTGAGCCAAAGGCAAAGGTTTAACCCTCTGAGCCACCCAGGTGCCCCATTCTTTTTTTTTTTTTTTTTTTTTACAGCTGAGTAATCTTCCATTGTATCTTCTTTATCCTTTCATCATCGGTGGACACTGGGGCTGCTTTTATATGTTGGCTATTGTAAATAATGATGCAATAAACATAGGGGTACATACATCTTTTCAAAGTAAGGTTTTTGTTTTCTTTGGGCAAATATCCAATAGTGGAATTACTGGACCACATGCTATTTCTATTTTTAATTTTCTGAAGAATCGTCCTACTGTTTTCCACAGTAATTGCACCAATTTATATTCCCACCAACAGTGCACAAGTGTTGGTTTTTTTTTTTAAATATTTTATTTATTTATTTGACAGAGAGAGATCACAAGTAGGCAGAGAGGCAGGCAGAGAGAGAGGAGGAAGCAGGCTCCCTGGTGAGCAGAGAGCCTGATGTGGGCCTCGATCCCAGGACCCTGAGATCATGACCTGAGCAGATGGCAGAGGCTTAACCAACTGAGCCACCCAGGAGCCCATAAGTGTTTTTTTCCACATCTTCCCCAACACTTTTTATTTCTTGTTTTTTTGATACTAGCTGTTTTGATCGGTGTGAGAGGATATCTCACTGTGGTTTTGATTTGCATTTCCCTCACGATTAGTTGATGTTGAGCATCTTTTCATGCATCTGTTGGCCTTCTACATGTCTTTGGAGAAATGTCCATTCAGGTCCTCTGCCCATTTTTAATTGGTGTGTGTGTGTGTGTGTGTGTGTGTGTTGAGTTGTGTGAGTTCTTTATATATTTTGGATATTAACCCCTTCTCAGATATATGATTTGCAAATATCTTCTCCCATTCACTAGGTTGCCTTTTTGTTTTGGTGGTTTACTTTGCTGGGAAAAGCTTTTTATTTTGGTGTCCTAAGAGTTTCTTTTTGCTTTTGTTTTCCTTGCCTGAGGAGACATTTGCATATATCGCTAAGGCCAATGTCCAAGAGATTACTGCCTATGTTTTCTTGTAGGAGTTTGATGGTTTCAGGTCTCACATTTAGGTTTTTAATCCATTTTGGGTTTGTTTTTGTGTTTGGTGTAAGAAAGTGCTCCAATTTCATTCTTTAGCATGTGGAGGTCCAGTTTTTTCAATACCATTTATTAAATAGACTGTATTATTCCTGTTGTATATCCTTGTCTCCTTTGTCATAGATTAATTGACCATATAAGAATGAATTTGTGGCACCTGGGTGGCTCAGTCGTTAAGCGTCTGCCTTCAGTTCAGGTCATGATCTCAGAGTTCTGGCCTTGAACTCCACATCGGGCTCCCTTCTTGGTGGGAAGCCTGCTTCTCCCTCTCTCACTCCCCCTGTTTGTATTCTCTCTCTAGCTGTGTTTCTCTCTGTCAAATAAATAAATAAAATCTTTTTTTTTTTTTTAAAGAATGAGTTTATTTCTGGTCTCTCTATCCTTTTCCATTGATCTATGTATTTTTTTGTGTGTGTGCCAGTTCCATACTGGAGATTATGATACCTCCAGCTTTGCTCTTCTTTCTCAAGATCACTTTGGCTATTTGGGGTCTTTTGTGGTTCCATGCAAATTTTAGGAGTATTTGTTCTAGTTATTTTTTTTTTTGGAATGAAGAATGCTTTTAATTACTTGATGCTGATACAGTATCTTTTTAATTAAAAATGAGACAATCTTTTTGTACCTTTCAAAGTCTCCTTTTTAAGCCGCTTGCCTACATCATCTGTTTCACAGAATAACTGTAAACCAACCGGTTTAAGGAGGGCCCCACAGAAGAGCTGCGCCCTCTGGGCTCCCAGGGAAGGCCATTCTTGGTTCTTTGTTCTAGTTCTATAAAAATGCTATTCGTATTTTGATTAAAATTTCTTTGAATCTGTAGATTACTCTGGGAAGTATGGACATTCTTCTAACCCATGACCATGAAACATCTTTCCATTTGTATCATCTTCAATTTCTTTCATCATTGTCTTATAGTTTTCAAAATATAGGTCTTTCACTGCTTTGGTTACATTTATTGTTAGGTACTATTTTTGGTGCATCAACTTGGTTTTGAAGACAGAGAAGGTTACACAAGCAGAGGAAGTGTGAGGATAATGAAGGGATGGAGATTTTTATAAAAGAGCAGAGTATGCTTAAAACATCAGAATTAGTTTGGTGTGGACCCAAGCATGCAGTCTTAGGAGGCAATGGCAGAAGAGGAGCCCGCTCTAAGGAAAGAGTTTACAATATTGAACTTAACCTGATCTCTGAACTCTTGAAAAACGGGATGGTTTTACAACACCCTCCCTCCACTCTTCTGTACTCCAAAAAGGGTTTATGGCAAAGGAATATCCAATTATCCATGACTTAGGTTAAGAATCATGGATATCTTCCTTGTTTACCTGTGACAAAGCAAGACAGTCCTTCTGAATTGCTTTTTTTTTTTTTCTGCGTTCTAAATGTTTAGCTGAACTACTTGTATCCAAGTACAAGTATACTACTTGTATACAAGTGTTAACCAACTTTAGTTAGGCTTCTCCCATACCTTCCAGGCCTCTTATTTTTTACTTACCCTCACCCTGAGCGACCGTACAATCCCTGCAGAGAACAGACTGACCTCAAGGTAAACATTCTCTGACCTAATAGTATCCAATCAAGCCACCCTTTCCTCCCACTTTCCCACAGCTAGTTTTTTCTACCCTTCTTCACTCTTCCCTATTAAGGAAAAATTCTTTTTGCCTAACCCTTAGCCACTTACAGATCTTTTAGTCAGAGTGTTCTCTCTATTGCAATAGTTCCTTCCCTTCCCTTTTCCTCGCCCATTGCAATAGTCCTTTCAAATAAAGTTATCTCCTCACTAAATCTGGATTTGTTTTCTTATTTGGCAGAGTCAAACATGCTTCCATTAGAATCCTATCCCAAAAGCTCTGGAGCCTTCAGCAAACTACTTAACTTTCCTGGTCTCTGTTCCTTTATGTGTAAAATGGGAATAATACGACATTTATGTTTCAGGACCTTTGCGGCTATTAGAAAATATGAGACCCTGAAAACACGGTAGATAATAGTAGTAATTACTCTTGTTATTATGAATCTATTGAGTTACATCTGAGTCACTTGCATTTCTTATGAATTGAATGGCTTTATATGTCACATTAAGCTTATACTCACTATTGTGTCTTCAATATCTGACCAATGCTTGGCACTTAGGATATGTGCGATAATTTGGAAGGAGTAACTTTATCCCATTGACAGCGGGGAGCTATGAGAATAATATCTGGTTTCGAAAGAACAGGTTAATCACTGATGGCCTTCATGAGCTTTTACCTGTTAAAATTCTCATCTGTCTCCACACCTGTCTCCTTAATGGCATCTAGGATACGTTTAATGCTGCCTCTCCTGGAAAATGGAAATGATCGTAATTCCGGTCATGCTCTGAAATCGAAAGAGAGAAAGTGGAGCAGGTTTTCTTCAGAGCATGATGGGCATATACACGTACCCACAATGGATAAACCGGCTTATTACACCTAGCTCAGCTCTCGCCGGGGAGCCTCGCCCACCTCCTGACGCTCCGCCTTCGCTGCAACTCAAGTTCCTCCCATTCAGCCCGGTGCTAGGGGCTCGTTTATCAGGTTGGCCCGCGCCTCCGTGTGCGCATGCGCAGTTTACTGACCCAGGCGGGCGGGCGGGGCCGTATTGCGTCATCTGGGCGCGCGAAGCGGACCAAGCCGTGGTTGCCGGAAGTTGAGCCGCGGTAAGTGAGCCGCGCTGCTGAGGGAGAAGCGGGGTCCTGTGGGCTGCGTTTTGGAGACCTGGTGGGAAGGGGCGAGCTCAGCAGTGAGGGCGAAAGTCTTGGTGGTTTTCAGGATCCTCCCTCCTCCAGGAGTCACTAACTCTGTCTCTCACCCTCCTTTTCCAGCCACGTCTTCTGGAATTGGTTCAGTCAGGGGTCTTCTGACTAGAAAGCTCCTAATGTCCCAAGTCAGTCCCTCCTGTCGTCTGGTAGGGAATCCTCTGCATCTTCGGTGTTGGAATACCAGAGATAGAAAGGCAGGGTTCTTATCTTGGCCTTGCCCGGATTGGCTCTGTGACTGGCATGTCATCTCTTTCTGAGCCTCTCTTCCCTCATCTGTAAAATGGGAGTGATGTTAACGTCATTTGTGACGCGAGGGCGTTAAATGAAGTCAGTTTTTTGTAAGGGCTTTTCTGAGCTAAGATTCTCGATTCTTCAGTTTACCCAGGGCTTACAAACTTTAATGCTTATTCAGTCAGGTAAGGTAAATGTAGGCGTAAGAAATTTGCTTCCATATCAGAAATAGTCAAACGTATTTTTATGGAATTGAGTTTTATGAGCACAGTACTAACATATACGAAGTTGGAGAAATGAAAACAAAACTCGTGTGTTGCACTCGTGTAATCTCTTGAGTTTTAAACACCGACGACTACAATTTTTTCAAAACCAATTTTAAAAAGATATTTTTTTAGGTCTGCAACTGAAACCAGGCATATTTGTGACTGCCAGCTTCAGGCTCCTCGGTCCCAGGTTTTCTTTCCCATTGAATACTTGGATTTCTTCTGTGACACTCTGCCCAGGGGTTAAATTTCTTTAGTGGCAGAAAACTCACTATTTCTGGCTATTGATGTTTGGTCTTTTCCTAGGTTTGGCTTAAGTCATATGTTGAGTGGAAAGCGGCTACCACCATAATCACAGCTAATTGTCCCTCCTTCAGGCCCTTGAGATCTTTCTTCCACTTTATTGCCAACACACCTTTGAAAGCTGCAGGTTTGTCTTAAGCTTCACACCATTCCTTCTCCAAGCTGAGCACATTTGATTTATTTACCCACAGTAAATGTCACAACAACTGAGAATTTTATGTGCGGGTCATCACTGTAAGCACTGCTAATGTAGAAGTGCTGTTTGCGGAGCCTACTTTTTGATCGTTGTGGTGGCAAGGTTGTGGCCATTGTCAATAATATAGCACTTTTAGTGGGTGGTAGGTGTTTCAGATCTTGTTAGACACTAGAAAAAAGAAACAGTAACGGCATGGAGAGTAACTGGGGGTAAGCGCAGGGAGCTTTTGTAAAGTCTAGCTGGTCAGAGATGCATTCTCTGAGGAGGTGACTTTGCAGCTAACATGGGAATGAAGAAAAAGCCAATCTTATGAAAGTTCATCTTGCCTAATTGTTTCTCCATCCCCCAGTTCTGTGCTGGGGTCTTGTTAAACTGTTTACAGGTTGTGTCTCCCCTGTAACCCTTTACTTCTGCTGTGAAAACATCTCCCCGGCCCCTTCCATTTTTCTTGACCAACTCCTCCCTACCTCTCATGTGACATGATTTTGAAATTCTTTAAGGAGTTAAGTACAGGGTTCTCATTCAAGGTACACATCCCTGGCCTCAAGGAGTTATTTTTTAAGTCAAGGAGATAAACAACAATAGTGTGGTATGAAGCTATTGAGATTTGCCAGAGGAGGACTTAAAGTGATTGTAAGTCAGGCTGAGGCATCAGAGAAGGCTTCTGTGAGGATGTATTGCTCATAGGCCTGAAGGATGAGCAAGAATAGTCAGGAGAAGAGGAGTGGGAGGTGGAATGAATTGCAGACATTGGGAATGGTGTCAGCAGAGGGCTGTAGGTGACTGCAAGTCTTGCAGATTCACTTAAACTAAGATATGACTGTGGAAAGGTAAGCAGGTGGCAAATCACAAAGGGCTTTGTGGGCAATATAGAGATTGCATAATATGTAATTAAGAACACAGACTTTGGAATATAAATTACTTGTGTACCTATGCTGGCTTTGCCATTGAACTAGTTTTGAGACCTTGGACAAACAATCACTCCCTTCCTAAACTTCAGTTTCCTCACATAAGCCCACCTTCCAGGGTTGCTGTGAGAATTGAATGCTCTATGTTACCCACTTGATGTTGGTAGATGGCAAATGATAAACTGTAGCTGTTAATATTGCCATGCAAAGACGTCTGGACTTTCTTGATAGTGTGGTGTTGGAGAGTTGAGGCGGTGAAAGTTTTAAAAAATGTGTAACATGCTTTCATCTATTTTAAATTACTCAGGCAGTTCCATGGTGGTTATACTGGTCAGGGCAAGGCCAGCAGGGAGACCAGTGAGGGCACTGTTGCTTTGGTCCAGGTGGCAGACGAGGGAGGCCTGAACTGAGGCTGTGGCTGTGTGGAGGGAGATGGATGGGTGGGTTCAAGGGTACCAACAACTTGGTATCAGTCAAGCCCCAGATGATCACCAGTGGGGTTTTCTCACACCTTCTTTGTTGTGATTACCCTCCTTTGAACTTGTTCCTGTTCGACAGTCCCTCTTTGAGAGTGGTATATAAACGATCTTTTTCCTCGGGGAGTCTGACCATATAGACCAGGCCTGTATTTTTTTGTGGTGACCTGAGCACCACCCTCCCCCACCCCCAGTCTTTGTTGTAGACACATCTTGCCCTCGACACTATCATGCTGTGGGCTCCTGGTGCTGCTTGGCACTCCCCATGTGTGTTTGGATGGCTCTCTTTCCCGTCTCCTCCTTGTCTTTCAGGTTTTCATTCCTCTCCCAGCTTCCTAACCTTGCCTTTGACTTCACTAAGTTGCAACCATCAGTGAAGTTTCCTCAACTGCCATCATTTACAAACTTTTCTCCAGCTGAACCTATCACTTTGCTTAATTTTGTGAAAGAAATGTGTTTAGGACTAATTCTTTTACTTGTGCTGAGATTCCATCTTCTCCTTTTCCTCAGGATCTGGTTCCATCATTTATTCGGTTTCTTTCCTGCTTAACCATCTCTTCGAATTTAAATATCTGGAAAAAACAAAACACCTTGCCATTAAATTCTGCCATCACACCACCTCTTCCCAACCACATATCTTCACTTCCTGAAGTTGTCATCTGCTAAAATCCTGCTCCCACCCACGGGTCCTCCAAAATTGCTCTCCCTAGTCTTTACACCTCCAAGTTACCAAAACTCCTGAACATTTTTCCTTCCTTATCTTTTGAATTCTGAGCACATCTGATATTGCTGATACTCCTTCACTTATAAAAAACACTCCTACTCTGTGCTATCTCTCTGTTTCCCCTGTATCCACTATGGGCTTTTTTCCTCCTTTTGTCCCTTAAATGCTAGTTTTCTCCAGGGCTGTTCCTTATACTCTGTGCTCTTCTTACCCACAACTTCAGTTCCCTCTTATGTGCCAAAGACCCCTGTTCTGTATCTGTACCCTGAGCCAGCTTCCCTCCAAAGCTACAGTTCTTTTTTTTTTTTTTTTAAGATTTTATTTACTTATATGAGAGAGAGAGACAGAGAGCGCGCGCGCGCACATGAGGGCGGAGAAGGTCAGAGGGAGAAGAAGACCCCCTGCTGAGCATGGAGCCTGGTGTGGGACTGCATCCTGGGACTCCAGGATTATGACCTGACCTGAAGGCAGTTGCTTAATCAACTGAGCCACCCAGACACCCGCTACAGTTCTTTCTATATCTTTTATTCTGACTCATTCTCTTCCTTCCATTTAGTCATTCAAACCAAAGCCTTGGAGTCATCTTGGACTTTTCCCTCTTATCCCATCTCAGGCAGTCATCAAAGTTCTACAGATTCTCCTTCCTCAGTATCTCCTGACACATTTTCTCTCCCACTGCCTTAGTCTGGGTTCCTTTCACTTCTTGCCTATATTCCTGCATGATCACTGAGCTACTCTTGTCTGGCCCTCATTGGTGCTGGAGTGCCCTTTCTAAAATACAGATCTGTGCTAAAATATAAATTCCTGATTCTTTTTTAAAGATTTTATTTATTTATTTGACAGAGAGAAACACAATGAGAGAGGGAACACAAGCAGGGGGAGTGAGAGAGGGGTAAGCAGGCTTCCCGCCGAGCAGGGAGCCTGGTGTGGGGCTCGATCCCGGGTCTCCAGGATCATGACCTGAGCCGAAGGCAGTCGCTTAACCTCTCAGGCGCCCTAGATCCCTGATTTTTCAGTCTAATTTAGATAGCCCTGCTTCCTTCTCCCATAACACCTTGCATAAATATTTATACCATACTGTATTGCACTTGTTTTATCCACAAATTTCTATACTGTCATTCCTAGTCTGTGTAACCCTCAAAATTAGATCCTAAAATGCAAAGACCTTAGCTTTTTTTTTTTTTTAACCGTTGAATGCTGAAATATAGCATAGGAACAGGTACATAATATAATGTTTATTGAAGGAATAACTAAATGGAAATCCCTCTGTCCTGGACACATGGGGGTTTTTTTTGGTAGCATTAATTCTGTTGAGTGCCTCCTATGTGTCAGATACATGCATTTTCTAGTTGAATCCTCACAGTGATTCTGTACAGGAGGTAGTGTCACATCTTTTAGGTGGGCAAATAGACTCAGAGAAATTAAGTGAGCCCAAGGTTTTGTGGCGAGCTGTCACAGAGGTGGAATTGTAACTCAGGTCTCTCTGGCTCATAAAGCTGGGCCCTTCCATTACCATACTGCCTCTAGTGTTATCAGACTGCATTGTTGGTCAGTTTTTTCGGACTGAGATTTAAGTCCCTATATTTACCTCTATGAAGTTTTTAGTCTTACTAAAATAGGCCTGTTATATCAAGTGGTCAGATTCTTTTTTATTCTGAAATTTTATCATCCATCATATGGCCTGTTCCTTCCTGCTTCATGTCATGTATAGAATTGATAAGCAAACATTTATACTTATCTAAGTTACTGATAAAATGCAGTAAATATGCCTTATTGAATATATTCGTTTATGTGATTTCTATGTCTATTTCCCTGTTCCAGACCCCAAACACAGGGTTCAGCACACATGAAGTACTTAGTAAATATTGATGAATATTCATTCACATCAGTTCATACCTTAACTAACATTCTTTGAATAAGATTATTTTACCAGTTTTGGGGCACCTGATGGCTCAGTTGGTTAAATGACTGCCTTCAACTCAGGTCATGATCCCAGAGACCCGGGATCGAGCCCCACATCGGGCTGCCCCCTCCGCGGGAAGCCTGCTTCTCCCTCTCTCACTCCCCCTGCTTGTGTTCCCTCTCTCGCTGTGTTTCTCTCCGTCAAATAAAAAAATAAAATCTTAAAAAAAAAGATTATTTTACCAGTTTTGGATCCCTTTGATCATATCAGTATATCCAGTTATGACATCTTCATCTTGTCTACTAGGATATTTGGAGCTTTCTTGTCAGAGACCTTGCAGAGGTCCAGATATCCTAAGTCCTATGTCTATGGTTCTTCCTTGATCAAGGAAGAAGTGCTATTACTCTGTTATCACTTGTTCTTATAATTACTTGGGACTGCTGCACAGTTGTGCTGGTTGTGCACTGAGTAAGAGGCCACATCTGAGGGGTGTTTCGTGTAGGTCATAGGCATCATGGGTTTATTTTTGTAGCACCAGTTTTCTGGCAGTCAAGGGTAAAATGTCTTGAGCCAACCTGTCAGTGTATTACAGCAGTTTTTAAGGGAAGGAAGTAAAACATTTTGAGGAAGGGTTGCAGTTTCCTGATTGTGCAAAAGTGCCATGTGGTCTAGAGTGATCCACATGACACTCCTCTTTGGAGCAAAATTTCTGTCCAGTGGGCTCTAGAATCCAACCTTATTCTCATCTTTGGAAATCAAATATTTTGAAAATCTGGTATCAAGTATTGGCTTGGCCCAATTTTTCAGCCCCTCTTTATTTCCTAGGACTCCTTAAATATCACTAGAACTGAAAACTACAGAGCCTGTCACTCAGAAGCTAGTCTCCATAACTCAGCCAGCTTTTAGGAAACCAGCACGGATTTACTTGTTGGTTGGCGTAGGGCTCCATAGTGATTCGGGTGAGTCCAGGTTGCTGTCCATCGTATATAGAATAGAGCAACGTGACACTGTTGATTGGTGCAGGTAACAA
Organism: Spilogale gracilis; assembly: GCA_004023965.1. Lineage (NCBI taxonomy): Eukaryota > Metazoa > Chordata > Mammalia > Carnivora > Mephitidae > Spilogale > Spilogale gracilis. The sequence goes on along the minus strand of PITA01017014.1, from coordinate 7,060 downwards.
AAAGGACTCAAAAACAGGCATCTGGTCTCTATCTTCCTTTTGTTGTCTCTCCTCTCCCACAGGCCTTCTCAGCCTTTTACAGCTCTTACTACCTCTCCCTCCTAGACTTGCCACGTCCTACAGTGCTGGTATGTAGTGCTCCTATTCTCAAAAACTGAGCCTGAGCAAGAACAGGTTGTATGCGAAGCTTAAGGTTATTAAAGCAGAAGGAAAAACCGAAGGAAAACAACTCCCACAAGTACCTAGTAAGAATTAAGGTTACAGTTTGAAGACTTTGGAGGTGACTATCAGTTCTCTGATTGACTTCTTGAAAAAGCAAATAATGTCAATTTGTAGGGGAAAAGGTGGCATACATGGCAGTAAGGGAGAAACTCGTCCGCAGTAGCAGTTGTCTTCTCTGCTTATGTGATCAGCTGTGACCACCTCACAGTACAGCCATAAAAAGAGCCATTTTAGATGATTTGGTGTCCTGTAGAGACATCAGTTTGGCTCAGGGGCATCTTGACTCTAATGCGATTTTTAAAAGGAATCAAGGCTTCTGAACCCAGCTGGTTCCCCTGTAGGAGTCCTGAGTTTTTGTCTTCTGGTTAAGCCTAATCTGTCTTCGAAGTTTGGAACCTTGCCCCCCTCCTTTTGGAAGAGAGGGCTTCTAAACCTCCCTCTTTGGCAGCCTTGCACATTATTTCCAAAACTCATGAACCTGCAGAGCATCTTTAGCCAACAGAACATGCATTGACTCCATATGCCAAAGGGGCCCTCTCCCCATGCCTGGCCATCTCCACCTTTTTTTTTTTTTTTTAAATCCATCAGCTGCTAAAAACATACTCTGCTTGTCAATGGGACTTGGCCATGTGGTTTGGTGCTTATTTTAATGACTGCCAGAGCTTGTAGCCCTGCAGCTGGCAGAATGAGAACAGAAGTCTGTTTTTTTTGTGCTCCATTTTAGCCCAGAGAAAGTACTTCAGGGCCAGATTGTGGTTATTCTGGTACTTCTGCTAAGTAAATGGCCCCATATGGCCTCAGAGAAATTGAACATAAAGTGCTCCTAACCCTTAGAACTTATTCCTCTGGACTTCTCCTTGATGACCTATAGCAGGAAACCATCCATTCCATTTTAATTAAATCTCTGCTGTGACTACAGTGCTCCTTTGAGGGAGGAAAGGCTTCAGTGAGGCATGTTTGAGACAGGGAAGTTTTCTTAGCATGGAGAAGGGCATCCACATTAGTCAGACACTGTTGGCTAATGTGGGAGGATGTGTGGACAAGAAGAACTAATAGCACTTCCATTTTATTGACTGTTGACTGTGCCAGACACTGGAACAGGCATCTCACACACTTTCTTATTTAGCCCTCCCAACAACCTAAGGGCATGGGTACAGTTATCCTGATTTTGCAGATGAGGAAATCAAGGTAAAGCGGATGAACTTCCCTGCCCGTGGCTCCTCAGCCAGTGAGAGGTGGAACTGGAACTCACACTTGAGTCTATCTGAAGACCGGGCTCCCAACTACTGTCACTTTAGCATCCCTTCTCTGAACCATTAAAAGTCTCCTTGCCCTCCCAAAGCAGACAAACAAAACCCAACAACACACACGGAAAAGTTATAGCAAGACTTTTTTTTAAAAAGGACGGTGAGGCTGGTCTGTTTTTCTGCTGTCCTTCCAAGTCTAGTTTCCCTGAAGACAAGTTTGTTTCTTTGTCTTGTCACTATGATTGTTATCTTATACCAATTTTACTTCTTCATTTTTCCAAAAATCCTGTACTGGCTTACTATTTGCTGTGTGCAATCCTATTGGTCCCCTACAGTTGGACAGACTCACCAGGGAGCCTTTCTGCTCCAATTAATTATATAAGTAGCAACGCCAAAATATTTCCATCTTTAGCTTCTTTAATAACAGATGCCAGGGAAATTTATGGAAATGATACTTTGTTTAGACTTATTTAGAGCAATGAATTTCTTTTCACTAAAGCTAGATTTAAATAGGTCATCTGTTAACTATTAAATGAATACAGGAAGGTTCTTTGTAGGATCACGGTAGCTTGAATATAGGGTTTTTCTGTTTTACTTTTTTTAAGTATGGTATACATATAGTAAAGTCCACTGATCAGAAATCTATAGCTCAGGAGTTTTTACATATGTATGTGCCCTATAACCAACTCCCAGATCAAGGTATATAGAATATGTCCAGCTCCCCAGGAGGCTCTTATTTCCCTTTCCCAGGCAGTAGCCCCTCCCCAGCCTGTAATTACTCTTCTAACTTCTGATTGGTTTTGCCTGTTGAATATAACATAGGCTAGATGTGTTCAGGCACTAAAATTGTCTTTTTATTTTATTTTATTTTGGGACAGTTTCAAACTTGCAGAAACCTTACAAGAATAAGACAAAGACCTTTCATATACCCTTCTCCCAGAGACTCCATCCAGATTTTGTCTCAGTAGCAGCCTTTATAGAAGCAGAGTGTCAACCCAAGATCACATGTTGCCCTCAGTCATCAAATCTTTCTCTTTTACTCTGGAACAATTCTCTAGTCTTCCCTTGAATTTTAAGACCTTGACACTTTGGAGATTGTAAGCCAGTCTCAGTCATTTTGTAGAATGTTTTTCAGTTAGGATTTACCTGACATTTCCTCTCGCTGAGCCCCAAGTCATGTTTTTAGCTGAGTGCTATAGAACTTTGTGTTTTTTGTGGCATTCCATCCGATAGCATGCATGTCTGTTTGTCCCTTTGCTGCCGGTGTTATCTTTAATCCCTACATGAAGGTGGTGTCTGCCAGATTTTGTCGCTGTAGAGTCACTTTTTTTCCTCCTTTGAAATTAATCATTTTTTTGTGGAGAGATACTTTGAGACTATGAATGTAAGCTTTTAACTTCTGTAACCCCGGAATACTTTCAGGAAGAAAGATCTGTTCTTTACTAATTTTGCCTTTAGTTGGGTAATGTTCCATTTCACTTGATTCGTATGTGCGTGTCTCTTGCCCACTGAGGTCTTAGTCCTAAAAAAATGATAATAGGTTTAGAGATCTTCTAAGTCACATAGCTTTTTTCCATATGCTCTTCATGATTTCTTTCTTTTTCTTTTTTTTTAAAGATTTTATTTATTTGACAGAGAGAAGCACAACAAGAGAGGGAACACAAGCAGCAGGTGTGAGAGAGGGAGAAGCAGGCTTCCCACCGAGCAGGGAGCCCGATGTGGGGCTTGATCCCGGGTCTCTGGGATCATGACCTGAGCCGAAGGCAGTTGCTTAACCAGCTGAGCCACCCCATGATTTCTTACTGTAATCTCCTCATTGCATGGTAATGAGCTTGGAGTTTGTCTTCCCAGTTGCCGAAGCCTGTCTTATTTCTTTCTCTTGCTTCTCTTGTGGAAGGTACCCATAAAAGGTTTCTAGAACTCCTCTTAGTAGCATTTGAGAGCCACTCTGCAAGAGACTATGGTATATTGAGAGGAATACAAGCCAGGATCTGTAGCTGTAGAATTTATAATCAGATTGATGGAAGTAGATAGATCAGCGAAGAGTTGGACAATAATACTAAACGTTGAAGTAGCTTAGAGATAGAAGTGATTAACTGTAGCCAATAGAGAAGAGCAAACAAGGAGTAATGAGAGTGAAGGGCAGCTCTGGGAAGGCTTTCTGCAGCAGATAATGTCTGAGCTGGATTTTGGAAAGTGCATCACTCATAGGGACAAGGGTATCTGTTAGACAGAGGAAGCTGTTTGTTCAGAGCTGTGGAGGCAGGTCAGCAGGTATGTGAGAGGAGCGCCAAGCAGCTTAACGTTTCTTCAGCATCAAGTCAGAGGTACGGAGTGGTGGGGCCACCAAGGTGGCATCAGAGAAGTTGAGAGGCAGTAGCAGCTGTCCAGGAAAAAGTAGGAAACCATCAGAGGTGTGGTAATATGCCAGTTTTTCATGTGAAATAACCACTATTTTAAATAATTTACCATTATTTATCTGAAAGAGATAGAGAGAGATAGGGTGAGGGGCAGAGGAGGAGGGGAAGAGACTCCTCAAGCAGACTCCCCACTGAGCGCAGAGCCCTACATGGGGCTCCATACCAGGATCCTGAGGTCATGACCTGAGATGAAATTGTGTCAGCTACCCAACCGACTGAGCCACCCAGATACTTCACGCCTCAGTAAATATTAACTGAGTTTCATGGTAGCTTACTGATGCTGATGTATGTGTATGTTCTGTATAGACTTGGTTTTCCAGTTCATAAAGATGTAGTTGCAGCATTACAGGGTTTCTATTTTAGATCAGCAACTGTGGCCTTGCAGTCGGCTTCACCCAAATGACAAGTGTGGACAGTCATCTAGCCCAAGGGTCCTCAAACTACAGCCTGCAGGTCAGATCCTGACCAAGACCTTTTTGTGTGTGTGCAGTCCATGAGCTAGTTTGTTTTCACATTTTTTGAGGGTTGTAAAAAAGGAGAAGACACTATGACAGAAACTGTTTTGGCATGCAATGACTAAAATATTTACTATCTGGCCCTTTTCAGAAAAAGCCTGCCAAACCCTGGTCTTGTCTGGCTGCCTGATACAGTAATCCTTTGTACAATATGACTTGGAAAATAATCATCTAATATATGCTCGGACACTTCCACTAATGGAAAATTCATTATCTCTCCAGCCAGTCTGTTTCTTATTTGGACAGTTCAGGCTATTAGTAATATTTAAAGTCTGCTGTAATTTGTCTCATTATAGCATCCATCTATTGGCCTTTTTTGGGGGAAGAGAGCTATTATTGTGTATCAACATTTACTGAGCTCCTAATGTATTCCAGGCAATGTGCTGAGGGCTGAAGAAAGATGAATAAAACATGGTTGTTGCATCAGGGATCTCTCAGGTGTTGTTTCTTGGAATTAACGCAGCTGTGCTGATAGTCTTGGGTGTCTTTCATTCCCCATCTAGCCATTGGATTGGAAAATTTTTTTTTCCTAATTATTTTATTTATTTCTGTGTTGTTATTCCACATACACCAAATTATTTGAATTTCAAGCATGAATGTAGAGGGAACAGGGCTATACAGTGAAAACAAGTCTCTCCACACCCTTATCTCCTCACTCCATGGCTGCTTTCTTGGGAAGTAACCACTGTTAACCATTTCCTGTGGGGATTTGACTTTTAAGAATTGCACTATTCAAGGCTTATGACCATTTGTAAAGAAACTTGGCAAGTACTCAGACAGTGGTGTTTTATGAGCCCCTGCCTTGTGTAAGTTGCTGAGTATGACTTAGTTTTATTTTCATAAAGCCTGAAATTTGCACCACGTTTGGGTGGCACGCACAGCCCCAGAGAGTTTACATTGCTTAACTATCCACCTGCTATTTCAGTTAAATCTTGACTGGATATTTTGGTTACTGCTGAGATTACTGCTGGGATTACTGCTGGGATTCTTGCTTATGACAGTATTGAATCCTCATCAAAGCCTTTCCTCTTTCAGTGGAAGTGACACAATCCCATCTTGTGCAACTCCTGGGTTTCACATCCTGAATATGATAGAAATAGTTAGAAATAAAGTTGAACCACACTTATATTGATGTCCCTGTCAGTTTCCTTCCTTCAGTATGTCTACATGTAGTGTTGAAGTATGGTAGATGTAATCTTTAACTTTCCAAGCAAAGCAGAGGCCAGAATTCTCACCTTGTGCCATCTAGGGTTGTATAGGCAAGTAATTTTTTAGAAAGCAGGTGATGTTTGGATCTAGTGACATATAAATGACTTTGTACCTGTAACTCACTACTCCCTCCAGAATTCCATTCTGATCATTACTTCCTTAAATCTTCCCTTACAGCTTAAGGAAGATGGCAGTGTGATGCAGATGTATGGTTCCTATGTGATACATTTATACTTGAATGTGCTATTTAAATGTTTCCAGCAATGTCCTCATCACATGTTGCTGCTGCTGAGCTATTTCCTTAGCCTGTCAAGCAGCAGTTCAGTGGCTAAATACCAACCATACCCTCTTGTGAAATAGGATCTTGCGTTCTGTTTGAAATTCCTAAAAGATCAAATAAGTCAGAAAATGTTTGAAGGATGTGCCTCTTACGCAGATTACTTTGTTAGTATGCCCATCTGTTATTTTCTAAGTGGTCTTCCTGAGTCACATTTTCCCAGCTGTTGAAGTGTGGTATAGAAGAGAGTCTTCTCTTTTCTCTCTGACACTGGTAAAATTCCATCTTGATGACCTCAGCAGGTCATCCAAATGATGATGAGTTACTGCTGACCTGTAAGAGTAAGTTTTGGATGACTAAAGCGTGGAGGAGCCGGATGACCCATCACATAGAGGTTTTCAGAGGTCCATTTGTACCACTCTCTGCTTCTGTGTTGATTTCCTTCCATATTGGGGGATTAATCTGGCTATTTTGACTGTGTTGGAGAGGAAGTTAGTATGTAAATGTTTTTCAAAATGGTTCTTTTTTAGTATATGTGCAGCTGATAGGCAGTGTAAAAGCTCTGAAAAGAGGTGTCTTCCTTCAAGGCAGTATAGTATAGTGATGAGAGAGTTGGGGTTTTGAAGCCAGTCGACCTGGGTTATAGTCTCAGCTCTTCTACTTCCTGAGTTACTCTGGGCAAGTTACTTGATATTTCAGTGCCTCCATTTCTCTTCTATAAAGTAAGAATAATGCAGTCCCTTTTAGGTTGTCATAAGATAATGTGTAAAATGTTTAGTGCTTGACACAATAAAAATTCAGTTAGAGTAGTTAGTTACTACTACTGCTATGATTTAAAAAGTTTTGAAAAGGATATGATCAAAAAAGCAAGTATGATTCGTGAGGGCAAACGCTCTAATGGAAGTTTTCATCTGTCATCACAGAAGGGACCCATTGATGCCCACTGACTGTGGGTGTTAATGAGAGCTTCATAAAAAAATCTTAATAGATGAGAAGGAATTTTCCTGGTAGAGATGGGGAGAGGTTTCCTAGGGAAAGGTGTAAGGCTGGAAAAATGAGCAAGCTGAGACAGTGTTGGCATCTTACTGTCTGGGGTAAGGCCACTAAGGTTTTGTTTGTTTAAACAAGGGAGTACCCTGTGCAGATCAGTTCTGGTGGTAACATGACCAT